>OY992884.1:72609895-72689667 GCA_963921405.1 Cepaea hortensis | reverse complement strand
TTGTTTTATTGCCAATATGTTCTGGAAACTTTTTGAATAATATAGTCTCCACTGAATTATATGTTAGTTCGTGTCTTTCCCTTATACACATTCGACAATCTGGAATATTTATAGTTTCTGTGACTGTCTGATCAACACTGCTTGATTTTGCGTTACTTAGTGTCCTTTTGTTTTACAAACACGATATACCGGTCGGTAATATAGTCATTGTATTGAAGAATATAAACACCGGTCCAACAATATATCGTCTATACACTGAGGTTTATCACTCATGGAAAATGTTAATGATCGTCTTTTCCTTTCTCTATGATCTATATTAAATAGTCCTCTTCATCATTATTTAGTTATATTTAATACCTTCCTTTAGCACCTCACTTAGAGTGATTCAGTTTCGTTGGTCATTTTAACTCACACTTGTCTGACCTTCTTGTTAAACAGGGTTCACCGTTTCATATCATGTATTACTTCACCCGAGTATGACCAATTGCTTCTGCTCAGATTGGTAACCACTTTCAATGTCAAGTGCAGGGAACCTGTCAAAGAAAATACAGCCTGTGAGAGAAACTCAACTCCGACCTATGATATGTGAATGTAGGTATCAGGCTATCATTGGCACCTTTCCGTCTTGACAGACGATAGTTTGGTACATTGTGCTTCAAAAAGGCTTAATAACTACGATCCATGGCGGTGGTGTGTGTGGCAGGTAAGGCCAATTCTTGCTGCAAATGTTTGCCCACAGTAGGTGCATGTGAAAACATGGTCATTTCCACCATTTTGCACCATCTTACGTCTCTCACGCTGTGTGTGTGCTTTATCTGCAATCATTTTCTCCTTTGTCTTTATTCCATTTCTGATAGTTGCCCTCCATTCAACACGTTCAGCGGCGACGTGCTCCCAATGTGCATTATCAATGCCTGTATCAATCATGTCCCGCTTACACACATCTTTGTATCGTAGTAGAGGCCGACCCTGAGATCTCCTACCCGTCTGTAATTCACCAAAAAAAAGATGTCCTTTGGTATTCTACCATCATCCATCCTCCTAACGTGTCATATCCATCTAAGTCTACGAAGACTGAGCATGGAATACACCGTCACACAACCTGATCTTTCCAATACTTCAGTATTTGTGATTTACAGGCTATACTCAGTAGGTAACCTCTATATACCATCCTAGTGCTATACTCTTGTATAAGACAGAGTAGTTCAGTACTCCACCCTATACACGGTAAAAGAGAGAAACGCTAAAGAAAAGCACAGAAATCCTAGTATAGACTTATCCTTCCGACTGTACAGACACTCCACTAGTCACAGCTTAATTCACTCTTCAGCCTAATGCTGTCGACACTCTATACTACAGTTACACACGAAAGTTCACAATGCTAGAGTTCTAACCTACATCTATATATAATCACCTTATTTAATCTATTTCAGGCCTAGAAGTAAACCACTTTATCCCATGAAGGAAAAGTACGGGTTGCCTTTAAACAACCTAGACTTAGTGATATATATTCTATTTCGGCACTGAATTAAATCCACACTCCGCCAGTCTTAAGTGCAACCTTCAACTATCTTTAAAACGATTATTTCAGTCCACAGATAATTTTTCTGGACTACGTCACTGGGTTTTTCCTTCCCACCAAATCACCCCTGCTCCTACCTTGTCTTTTGATCCTCGTACACCAACATGCTAACAATATTCCTTGATAAAGACGATCTCCCGGTATATCGTTGTTTTTCCGTTGTTCAAAAGACTCTGTTCACAGTATTTCAAAGAGATCCAACTGTTTGATCGTGCTCCAAACTTACTTGATATAAACGATCTTTCTGGACATCGGTGAGTATCTTTTGATCTCGACTCTCGGGACTACGGCCATACGTCTCCGTTACTTCAAATACGAACTCTGGTCTTTGAATTTTTCCGGTCGACAATTTTCCATTACCCACGAGACTTCGCTCTCGTTTTCAATCGTTCCGATCGTTTAATCAGGGCTCTCACAACAAACAAAATGCCGCGGCATAGGCCTCCGATCGTTGTTCTTGGAACATTCCGGATCGTTGACCTCTAGTTTCGTGACACTGACATCTTTACGCACCCTAACGCCAGCTTGTCCTGTAATATATCTGATATCTGGTCAATTAACTATTGAAACACCAGCATTCTGTTTACTGACTAAATCAGTTGTGTGAAAGACCCAATATTCTGTTTACTGACAAAATCAGTTGTGAGACACACAAATACTCTCTTTACTGACTAAATCATTTGTATTTGAAAAAGACAGATTTTTGCTGCACTGGATCTGTGAACTTCTTGCTTCTCGCAATGTTGAGGATTGATGTAATACATGCAGAATAACATGCTCATAAACATATGGGAATACACACAGATTCTGATTTCTGCAACAAAATAGGGCTGGGTTTTTGAAGAAGCGCGAGTACCCGCACACGCTCACTATCACACACATACACTCACTAACACGCACAAACACACATACTAACACGCATACACACTCTAACACACTCTAAAACACACACACAACCAGTATGTAATGTATTTTTATAAAGGCAGAATATAATGAAAGGATTAACATGTTGGAGGATATTAACATTTCAGGGAAAGATCTCAGCCCAGAAAAAAAGTAATTATTTACAGGAAACAAGTAGCAGCAATTAAAATAGGAAATAAAGTTGACAACTATGAACAGATGAATCAACCATGAAGACAATAATGTGGTTTGTCACATTATTGTCTATATGTTCTATATTATTGTCTAAATGTTCTATAGCGACATAATAAGCAGAGAGATCAAAGATAAACCAGAAATAGAATCGGAGGTTATAATATAAACAATCCTCGTTGTGCAGGAGACGCAGTATTTATAGATGAGAACATAACAGGTCTGCAACATCTGTTGCAGATGGCAGCAGTGTTGTCTATTGGGTCACATCGAACCCCCAGTTCTGAAACTAGGTAGTCAGAGCTGTTCTTAGCACGAAAGACATTTCACTCGGACGTAATTGCGTAGTGCCAATTTTTATTTTTCAACCCGTAGGCCGGCACTTCCGACTTTGGCGAGCATTTTTTTTTTATGAGGTTAGCCTCTTCGGGTTTCGAGGCACGTTGGACATTTTAATGTTGTGGTGTCGCCCACATCTGAGCTGGTTAAGGTAGAACGGTCAACGACATCACGATCAACCCTCAATTGAAGGCAGGGGCAGACCATGGGTATTCCCCGCAATCCAAGGAAGCTTCCATAATTGCAGGGCCGGCAAATGTTGCTCTGAGACTGGGCTCATCCGAGGAATTGCCACGCCCTGCTCATGGCTGCTTTAATTCCTCACTTCCATGTATTGGACATTTCGCTCGTCACTGGTCGCTCAAGCACTAACCAGTCTGCGGTCGACATTCACTAGGTACGCTTACGCTTCGGACTTTGTGGACCTCGCAATGGATTCGCCAGCCAAGCGTTCCATTTCGTGTCATTGAGACGTTAGTCCACCGTTGACAACGCTCTCTGTGAGTATATAGATACAGACATTTTTCGTAACCATTTCGTGCGACTGGGGAAATTTTTTCCCTTGGTTCTCGCTCATGAGGTATGCTACATGTGTCGCCGGCTCAGCACTTTACCTCCGTGTATTTGAGCGAGAAAACGGCCAGGCCCTCTCATCCGGGGATCCCTCATATCCCCCAGCTGAGAGCCTTCATACACGTATCCGAACTAAGCATGTAGTGTGCTCACATCTCACTTCCGTTTTGCAGTATGTGAGTATCGGCCTGGCTCTCACACCCAAGGGTTAATGGCTTAGAGGCGTTCAGCCATATCCCTCAGGTGGGAGCCTTTGAGTATTTGTCTGGACCAAGCATTTGTGGCTTCGTGCGCCTGATGTGATCTTTTGACTGCTATCCTCAGTCTACCTGCAGAGCAGCAGGTTGTATCTCTCTTGGTCTGGTCCCTAACCCAAGGCCTGTCCGACATGTAGTTTTGCTTCCGTCGACAATGCTCTTGAGGTCACTGGGACACGCAAGCCCCCCCCCCCCCCCCACCACGACAAGGTGGAGACACATGGGGGGGGGGGGGGTTCTGTCGAATTCATTCTCGAATAGTAGTAGTAGTAGTAGTTGTTGTTGTTGTTGTAGTTGTTGTTGTTGTTGTTGTTGTTGTTTCTTCCACTTAGCCGTTAGGCTTCGTGGGTAGGAGTTTTTGAAGTTCCAGCGCCTGTGACTAGCACCTTTCCTCCCATTTCCTCCATGATTCATGAACATTATTTGTCTAGGATCAAATAAATTCCCTACCGGTTTGCTAGATCTGTCATAGGTTCCTTATCTTCTCGACTCTGTTACAATAGTTAGTTCGTTGCATATCCTTTACAGAACGTCGCAGTCAGCATTTTTTGCTATTGTGATCTCTTGGCAAGTTTACGTTCAGTAGTTTGTCATTGCTTTCTGAAAGACGTGCGCCCATACCATTTCGTAAAAAAACCAACTCAAGGTGGGCCGCTGCCACATCGCCAGCAGCCGTGTTTCGAACGCGGGTATGTGGGACTACGAACTGCGTCCGTAGCCTCTACGCCACGGACCAGGCTTTACAATAGTAACAACGCCAAATGTGATTTTCCTGAAAAATAATTCTTAGAGTAATTTTGCTTTAAACCGGCAACTACCTTTTCTTGAATATCTCTGCTAATGATCTTTGCTTCATAGTTAACACACAGAAAAAGTTCTATTTCAGTTTATAATTGACGTAAGGACTTGAATGACATGCCTTTCAGTTTAACTTTTTCACCTCTTTCAACTAGAATTCTGTCACAATTCTTAAAAAAAGTATAGCCAGGTTATGAAAATAGCTATTACATATCTGTTGTGAATGTTGAAGTCCAAGGGAAACCACCACATTTATACCCAAATAATAATTTCATGGACACTGACAAATATATATTTATGATTAAGTGTAGTGTTTAGAAAAAGAAGAAAAAAAAAAAAACGGTAGTCCAAGCCTAGGAATCGAAACCATCATCATCATCATCATCATGCGACGTATATCCAGAACACTGTTGCGGTTATAAAGCCGGCTGTGATGTTATGCTTATAATGTCATGAGCGGTGGGATCAGGGTTCAATCCTGCGATCGTCGTCTCAGTAAGTGAGGGAAAGACTGGCCACCTATTACTCCGTGAATTCTGGCCTACAATATGCGATGGCCTTGCCACATAACACGCTCATGGCACGAAGCTGCCTCGGAAAGCTATTATTATTATTATTATTATTATTATTATTATTATTATTATTATTATTATTATTATTATTATTATTATTATTATTATTATTATTATTGGTCCTCCAGGTTGGGGGTTGAAGCGTGGGGTTAACATCCCCACCTTTGTAAAAACCTTTCTTTGTTACTAAACAAATACATGAGCCTCGATATCGGACTGACTTATCTGGACAACGACCTTGGAACGTTAAAGGACTTTTGAGATTTGGAACATGGAATGTACGGACACTATATCGAGCTGGAACGGCCGAAGAACTAACGCGGGAGCTGGTTGAATATCAAATGGATATAACGGCAATTCAAGAAATAAGGTGGCCAGGAGATGGTACTTTAGAGCAAAATGGAATGATTATAATATATGGAGGAAACAACCAAAATAAACATGAATTAGGAACAGGATTTGTCATCAAAAAAGAGTTATGGGGGAACATTTTAAACTTTAAAGCTTTTAATGACAGGATTAGTAAATTACGAATAAAAGGTAAATGGAAAAATATAACGATGATTAATATACATGCACCTACTGAAGAGAAAGAAGATGATATTAAAGAAGACTTTTATAATGATCTGGAAGATGTCATAGAAGAAACCCCCAAACAGGACATCCTGATTGTGCTGGGAGACTTCAATGCAAAAATAGGTAGAGAGCAAACTAATAAAAAAGTGGCCGGTATGGAAAGCCTACATACAACTTCAAATGATAATGGATGGAGAGTCATCAACCTGGCAGAAGCCAAAGGACTGCAGATTAGCAGTACCAGACTACAAAGAAAGGATATACACAAACAAACTTGGAAATCATGTGACAAGGGAACCTATAATCAAATAGATCACATCTTAATTAACAACAGAATGCATCAAACATACAGCAAGTCAGAAGTTATAGAGGAGCTGAGTGCCACAGTGACCACTTCCTTATTGGAGCAAAATTTAAAATAAAACTTAAGAGAGCTTTCTATACTAAATTACAAAGATTACACCCAACATATAACAGAGAAAAACTACAAGACATTACAGTCAAAGAGAAATTTACAGATGAAATAAAATGTAAACTTGAAACTCTGCAAAACCCTTCGGAGGAAAGCGTTGACCAAACTTGGTTGAACATCAAGAATACAATTCAATCTACTGCAGAAGAATGTCTCGGTGTGTTAACAACGCATAGAAAGAACAGATGGTTCAATCAAAAATGTGAAGAAGCAGTCATTAGGAAGAAGAATGCCAGACATGTATGGTTAAATGACATCAATAACATCCAAAAGGAAGAGCATTATAGAAATGAATGTAAAGAGGCTACAAAAATAGTCAGACAGCAGAAGTGAGAATATATGAGTAATATAATCAAAAATATGGAAACTAATCACCAGAAAAATGAATCCAGAAAATTTTTTAAAGAACTGAAGTCAATGAAACGAGGGCACCAACAAAACACATATAGTTTAAAAGACAAAAACGGGAATATGATAAATACCAATGAGGAAATGTGCAACACATGGAAAGAATATTTTATTGAATTACTAAATTGTGAAGCTCCAAGTAACATTTTCCCACAGGAAGAGGTTCTAACATGCTGTAATATAATAAAAACGTCTCTACCCTTTCCTATTTATGGACTCCCTTAAAAATAAACAAACCCTTACAATTACTGTTTAAGTAACTTACTTAATGTAGGAGAAAATAAAACAGCGATAGACTAACCGTGGCACAGCTAAATTTAGTTTGGCTTGTTTTCTCTCCCGTATCTGGCCAATCCTGGCGAGGGGGAAAACAAAGACTGAAGCGGCCATTTCTAGTCAAGAGAACAGACAAGAAAGTCGACCTTTCCCTTCGGGGAGAAGGTAGTTTGTTTTAAAACCATGATTATCTTCAAGCTATTGGTATGTTATCTACATTATTAAGATATATTTATGTATTACATTGACCAGTATGTTTAATTAAGAATTAGTTACAATTCTCTTAAACCAGGCTGGATGATGTTTACTAAGGAAACACAGGTGGGCGCCACGCTGTAATTTTTCCTATGTCTTCAAATCCCTATGTTAATATCTTTTATAGGCATTATGAACTTATATCTAACTAAATGGTGTTTATAACCTATGAATAGTATGTGTACTGTAGTACATAGAGTATCAACTCTCATGTCAGAAACTCTTTTCAATTTAGGAAAGACTCCTGATTCATACTTCCGAGAAGAAAACTCGTTTCTGCCAATTTCATAGTCCTATGAAAAATAACTTCTATGCAATGGAACTATATATCCCTATCAATGCTTAGAAATCTGCAAATAATTTATGTACTGTAGAGATTGGACTTTAAAGAAACATTTTCTCAATGTAGGAGCAGACTCTTGATTTCATACTGCACAAGTAGAGAACTGGTGTCTGCCACCTTCAAATATCCTATGTAGTGTAAATGCACTGGTAAGGATGTCTCTTAACTTGTTTTATCCATGCGGGGACATACAAATGATTACGCATATTCCTGACTCGTACTTAGTCAGGGGATAAAATATTTTGCCACATTATAATCTGTAACTTGGAAATATAGTGCTAAATTTTAGTACCATCCTTTTGTTAACAGATTAGTAACCACAACATATGAGGGTGAACATATAATCATTTCATAAAATAGTGTTAGGGACAGGCCATGTTTGAATATAAATTCATGAACAATTAAACGCGTGATGTAAATGTATGTTCGGATAGGATTCACTCCGCATCGCCTCACCGTAGTAGAAACAGAAGCGAAGATTGATGTGAATAAATTGCTTGCAATATTCAGAAGACTGGACCATGCGGCATAAGTTATTCTTATAAATACCCTCCGAATAATAGCAGTCATTGGCAAAACATATCACAGCGATTACTATCCTCATGTGCTGTACGCAGTGGGGGAAAACAATGGATGTTTTAGTTCATGAAGATAATTCAAAAACCTAGGCTCCCTGCATCATCATTATGATTATTATGTATGATTATCATGTACTTAATATCAGAGAAATGTACATGTATGTTTTTTTTGGTATGAGAATTTTCTCTGTTCTGATTGTTACTTTTTACTGTGGGAAGATACATTTTAATGTTGCACCTTGGGATTAGAGGATGTTGATGTAAGAATCCATGTGTTTGTCAGTACTTTAAGAAGTCAAGGTTGAATAGTCTTGACCTAATGATGATTATAGTGCCGAAAGGAAGACGCGGCATTAGAAACCACAGGGATTCTGTGATTCTGTATAGGCTATTCTCTTCAAGTAATGAGAGAGACAATATCAACATGTTGGATGGACAGAATGACTTCACCCATCTAATAGTCCCAGTAACAACAGAACAAAATATAAGTGAGAAAATATCTTACTCACTATGAAGAGTCAGAATGGCTCAACTCAGCAATGAGGGACAGTGGAACATGGACACCCACTCCTTTCCCCTTCTCCCCTTGTTGTTTTGTATTTGTGTTTGTAATTGTGTTGTAAACCTTTTATCATAACACAGTAGGTTAATGCTAGTGTTGTATTCTTTGTCATCCCTTTTCTATAGAAGAGAAGCAGGTGGTGGTTGAATTTGGTGGGACTATATCACTAACACTGGATCCTGGGTAAACAGCCATAAAGTGAATGTCCAAACCATAGTCTGGATCTAGCAATACCTCAATGTTTACTGCGGCACTCAATAGCTCCATAGCGAGCAACAGATAAATTAGAAGACAACTGACTGGGTGAGTGATTAAGTCCTATTTTAGTAGGAATATCCAGGATGGACTTCAAGATCTAATAATCTACAAAGATGAAGATCATCAGAGTACTGACAACAGTGTATCGTTTGCGTTACTTCTGAGAAGTATCACCAATGGCCTCATCATTCAACCAAGTCAGTGAAACTGGGACAATCCTTCTTCAAGTTACTAAAACTAACAACAGTGAGTAACCTTCAACTGTTGGTTGGATTACCAAGTTAATATCCACAATGGATAAGTCTTCGAAAGAACATCTCACAGCTGCAACAGTCAAAAATAAGGTTCCAGCCATGCAACACCAAGTTCTAGCTATGAACACCAACTCAAACAAATGGGAAGAGACACTGAAACAACATTATAGCCAATACAAACAAATGTACCAACTTCAGAACATCTGAACCATAACTACACCAGATTACCCCAAGGTCCAAAACCTGAACACCATCAAAAGAACCATATGAAAGCAGCTAGATGAGTAAATGCCTTTACGCCTGCAACCAAAGGAATCACCTGATGGCTTGCAAACCTGGATATGTGGTGGAGTAATATTCTTCAGTTACATGCCTGCAGCAGAATCTTCAGATGAAACCAAATGAATGATTCACCACTGTATGTTCTACACAGAAATGGAATGAATGAGAACTCTATGCTGGTCCCATGTCAGCCTAACTGCCCATCATCAAGGGTGGGATGGCCTATCAACATGAACCGGGTGTGTGACAAAGCCTTTTGAACTAAATTGGGAAACGGTTAACATAAACCGAGCTGTTGGACAGTCGTCATCTTTTCATCGATAAGACGATATAGGGAAGAACCTTCTGCAGAGCTTAAGTTGCATCTCCTGAAAGTATGACAGACCTAGGCATCAATTTCAATTGGAACACAACCCAAATGGCAACCGAGTATTCTTAAATTCAGTCTCATGGAGAGAATATGTGCTTATGTATAATTCTATTCTTGGATTATGGATTAGAAACATTCGCCAGCCAACTTCGGTGGACATACTGTGAGTAGAAAATGACTGTGAGTATAATTCTTCACGGATAATTATGGACATTAACTGCTTTGCACTGGAGAAGAATGCCATCCGCAACGCCTAAATGAACACTATAATTAATTAATTTAATTATTAGTATCAACTGTTTTCATGAGTGTGGTTTTCTTCAATGACAGGAAAAGGGTAAAGATTGTTTTACATGGTAATGGTGTACACCTAAAGGGTTATGTTATGACATATATGTATAATATTTTGACACCCACTCATTATTTTTAAATATGAGAATTGTACATGGTGTCAGAAATAAATGTATGTATGTTGGGTTTCTGCACCTAGACCAATGTGATTTTATCTAGGTACAATGAGTCAAGTTAGCAGAACCAATTTGTGGTTGTTGTGTTGTTTGTAATAACCTTGTTTTTTTCTGGGGTCACTGGGTACTATGTTGTAATACTGCATATCATTCCCATGCCTGTCTGAAAATGCATAGTGTTTATTACACATCTATTTATGTAATTGCAGATCTTGAGTTAATACCTGAACTGTTTGTCCAAAAGTGTTGTGTACATCAAGTAAATGTGGTGTCCAATAAGTGGTTGTTTATATATTGTGAGCAATCAATATCCTTCTAGCATCTATAGTTAATTTAAAGGGTGATGAAGTGGGAAGGGAAACCTACACACAGATGCCATTGTTTCAAGGATGGAACTCTTTCCTCCTGGGATTTGTGGTAAATATCCCTGATCACCCTGCATTCTTACCAGTGACAGAGAATCAATAATACCCCCTAGACATTTTAACGAATTATTCTCAGGAATTAAAATCCACATCCCACATGTGTGGGCAACGTCCGTGAATTTAAAACTCATGGTAAACATCACAAATGGTGTATTATTGTGGGTAGATGAATTCAGGGAAAACCTCTCGCAGGTAAACCAAGTCACTTCAGAATGTTATAGTGTTAGTAACAGACCTAATCACTCATTAGTATGAGCTGAGTCAAGTGTTATATGAACCCATAATGGCTCAGATAAATATAGGTTTTTTTTTGGTACAAAACTGTTCACAGGTAATATCTTGATTCTGGCAGATGCATCAGGTAGTTGGTTGTTGGGTATGAGATTTTGTTTTAAAAACTCATATTTTATATCTTATTGATGGTAAACTCACATAAGATAGGTAATTCAGTGAATGTTTAGAATTCATAGTCATTCCCATTTGATGTTTGAGGTATGGTTCTGCTACTCTGGTATTCTCTTTAAATGGTTTAAAAGTGGTGTACTCATGAACACACTACTATATTATGTATCCATAAGGTTTATGTTCCTACATATGAATCATGTGTTAATTAATTATTTTGTCATTGATTATCATTGTATTTTCATGCTTGATCTGCTTGTAATATGTAATATTGAAAAGTTACCAAGGCAGCAGAGAGTGATAGACAATTTTATAGATAATTAGGACAGTAAGTTAAAAATCCAATAAATTTTTTTTTAAGGGAAAAATTTAATCAACAAATGATGATTCAGTAGGAAAGTAAATAATACCTGAGAGATGAATTAAACCAGGGGAAAATAGCAGTAACTAAAGTAAATGAACTAATGGTAAGGCCAAAACCACCACTTGCAAAAATGTAGACATAGTTAATGGAAGGGAAGGAATATTGTAAGAATTTGCAGTATTTAGGGGCACCCTAATTTAATCCTTTTTTTTTTCATATAACATAACATGTTCTACAACACCGGTAGTAAAGTAAAGTGAATAACTGATGGATACTTAGGAAGAAAAGCCATACCGACACTTATTCTACTCCACCGGTGATATGAGTAGTAGTATTAACTAACTCAGATGGCCCATATGTTAATAGATAGGGTCAACCAAAATATTCACCTGGTGATGTAAGTGAAACTGATCAACTCACTTACTGACCCAACAGAATATAAGGTATTTCTTTAAATTATCCACCCCGATCCCATTATTAATGGTAGAGGAAACAGACCGTATAGGTATGTAAAAGGTATAATTAAAGAATTAACTATATAAATTGGAATTTCAAATGAACTTCAGGAGATACCGGAAAAAATCTGTGCTAGTCTCTAGTAAGAGACTAAACATTTCAGAAAATTGGCTCCTTAGCTTTGAAATTTACAGTTTAATCTCATTAAGTGAAATGTTCACTATGAGTAGTCCTTATCAAAAAGAGGAGTGAAACAGCTTTTAGTTAGCGATTAGCTTACGTAAAGTTATTTCAATAATTGCCTAACTAACATTAATATTCTCATAAGGGAAGAATTAAGAAGGGCAAAAATAAGTGGTACAATAGAGGCGCGCGACTCAATTGTATTTTCTTTAAAACTAACCGAGTAACTAAATTCTAGATAATGCTCGAAGCCTACTAAAAGGTAGATTAATCAGAAATCAGTCGCAAGACGAAACAGATTTCTACATCTCAGTTCTGACTAGGATTATATGCCAGCATTAAATATGTGAAAGCAGATCCAGACTAACAGAGATTAGCTTAAATAACTGATACGAATCAGTAAAAGCAACAATTAAATAAACAACTCTTAAAATAGATGCTGTTTATAGATAGGACGAACCCTTTGACGTAAAGACAGAGGAAACGCCTAAAACTTATACAGTGAACCCATGCTAGAAAAATGGAATATAGCTGTGTAAAAACCAAGCAAATTGGAGCATATAGCTGAAGAATTGCTTGATATGTACTAGATTAGGAATTTCAATCAGGAATCCAGCTAGTAAATTATATAACAGTTCAAAGATAGACCTTAGTCAATCTAAATAAATCCAGAGTTTCCACGTATTAAACGGATGAAAACAAAACTGGAGAGAAACATTAAGAGTACCTTACCTGTTATCTTGAGGACACAACTCAGGAGACGCCAGTATGAGAGGGATATACAGATGTAATAGTAATTTTACAAAAACTAGTAACCCACATCCATAACTGGAAAGTGAACCAGCAACTTGATTGTCTGGAAGACTATCAAAGGAATCACAAAAAAGGGGCTTTTAACTTCTCACTGAACTGATTATATATGGTAGGAGACAATACGTCTGAACCTACATAACAATGTATGTTGCTAAGTTGAAAATAGTCTAAAACCTGGAGGGAGGCAGACGACGATCAATGTACGCCAAGCGATGCAAAATTGCTCGTAATTCAACACCAAAGCAACAAATACAGAGTGAAACTCAAACACATCAGTTAGAATTACTAATAAGGATTCTAGCGGAAAATAGATCTAGGTTAGAAGGAAAAGCAGAGAAAGTAAGCTAAGTATTACTTCATTTCTGATAGATTCAGGTTCGCCGGGGAATAGTCGGTTCAGAACGGAAATCTAGAAAAGTTGGACCTTGTTTACATGTTAGACGAGATTCTCCGGGAAAACCCACAAGAGAAAGGGACACCACTCTAATCAGTAGTTATCAAAACTGATCGGAAAATCCCATAACTCGACTTATAACCCAAACACATGATGTGTTGGATGAAAATGTATTTCAACAGGAACCATCTTTAGCTTCCTTTAAATACCAGATCTATAGTTAAAACAAACGTCTAACTTATAGGGAGACGGGCGAGTTTAATATGCTATCAGTAGACGCAGAATTAACCGTCGGTTTTAACATAATCTCAAGATTGATAATCTAATGAGAGAGAAATCAAGCTTAATGATGATATCTCAATTGTTTCAAAAAGTCGGTTTGATGCAGACAAACCAGTACTGGAAAGTAACAAATTATCAGATAAACACTCATATTTCAAACAATAGCTGACAACAGTGGAGAGGGTGCTACACTCTTTCACTAAAAGAGAAATAATCCTGTAAGGTTATGCCAGTTGTCGTGACTAAAAGAAAATGGACGTGGCTCTGATTATATAACATAGGGAAGTAATGCAAGAAATTAATAAGGAATGGATACTAGGGGAGTCAATGTAAAGACGGAAATTGTAGAGTACTTCTTGACCATTTAATTTCTGAAAGAAATAAATGTCTTAAATGGGGGAGGCGTGTAATATAATAAAAACGTCTCTACCCTTTCCTATTTATGGACTCCCTTAAAAATAAACAAACCCTTACAATTACTGTTTAAGTAACTTACTTAATGTAGGAGAAAATAAAACAGCGATAGACTGACCGTGGCACAGCTAAATTTAGTTTGGCTTGTTTTCTCTCCCGTATCTGGCCAATCCTGGCGAGGGGGAAAACAAAGACTGAAGCGGCCATTTCTAGTCAAGAGAACAGACAAGAAAGTCGACCTTTCCCTTCGGGGAGAAGGTAGTTTGTTTTAAAACCATGATTCTCTTCAAGCTATTGGTATGTTATCTACATTATTAAGATATATTTATGTATTACATTGACCAGTATGTTTAATTAAGAATTAGTTACAATTCTCTTAAACCAGGCTGGATGATGTTTACTAAGGAAACACAGGTGGGCGCCACGCTGTAATTTTTCCTATGTCTTCAAATCCCTATGTTAATATCTTTTATAGGCATTATGAACTTATATCTAACTAAATGGTGTTTATAACCTATGAATAGTATGTGTACTGTAGTACATAGAGTATCAACTCTCATGTCAGAAACTCTTTTCAATTTAGGAAAGACTCCTGATTCATACTTCCGAGAAGAAAACTCGTTTCTGCCAATTTCATAGTCCTATGAAAAATAACTTCTATGCAATGGAACTATATATCCCTATCAATGCTTAGAAATCTGCAAATAATTTATGTACTGTAGAGATTGGACTTTAAAGAAACATTTTCTCAATGTAGGAGCAGACTCTTGATTTCATACTGCACAAGTAGAGAACTGGTGTCTGCCACCTTCAAATATCCTATGTAGTGTAAATGCACTGGTAAGGATGTCTCTTAACTTGTTTTATCCATGCGGGGACATACAAATGATTACGCATATTCCTGACTCGTACTTAGTCAGGGGATAAAATATTTTGCCACATTATAATCTGTAACTTGGAAATATAGTGCTAAATTTTAGTACCATCCTTTTGTTAACAGATTAGTAACCACAACATATGAGGGTGAACATATAATCATTTCATAAAATAGTGTTAGGGACAGGCCATGTTTGAATATAAATTCATGAACAATTAAACGCGTGATGTAAATGTATGTTCGGATAGGATTCACTCCGCATCGCCTCACCGTAGTAGAAACAGAAGCGAAGATTGATGTGAATAAATTGCTTGCAATATTCAGAAGACTGGACCATGCGGCATAAGTTATTCTTATAAATACCCTCCGAATAATAGCAGTCATTGGCAAAACATATCACAGCGATTACTATCCTCATGTGCTGTACGCAGTGGGGGAAAACAATGGATGTTTTAGTTCATGAAGATAATTCAAAAACCTAGGCTCCCTGCATCATCATTATGATTATTATGTATGATTATCATGTACTTAATATCAGAGAAATGTACATGTATGTTTTTTTTGGTATGAGAATTTTCTCTGTTCTGATTGTTACTTTTTACTGTGGGAAGATACATTTTAATGTTGCACCTTGGGATTAGAGGATGTTGATGTAAGAATCCATGTGTTTGTCAGTACTTTAAGAAGTCAAGGTTGAATAGTCTTGACCTAATGATGATTATAGTGCCGAAAGGAAGACGCGGCATTAGAAACCACAGGGATTCTGTGATTCTGTATAGGCTATTCTCTTCAAGTAATGAGAGAGACAATATCAACATGTTGGATGGACAGAATGACTTCACCCATCTAATAGTCCCAGTAACAACAGAACAAAATATAAGTGAGAAAATATCTTACTCACTATGAAGAGTCAGAATGGCTCAACTCAGCAATGAGGGACAGTGGAACATGGACACCCACTCCTTTCCCCTTCTCCCCTTGTTGTTTTGTATTTGTGTTTGTAATTGTGTTGTAAACCTTTTATCATAACACAGTAGGTTAATGCTAGTGTTGTATTCTTTGTCATCCCTTTTCTATAGAAGAGAAGCAGGTGGTGGTTGAATTTGGTGGGACTATATCACTAACACTGGATCCTGGGTAAACAGCCATAAAGTGAATGTCCAAACCATAGTCTGGATCTAGCAATACCTCAATGTTTACTGCGGCACTCAATAGCTCCATAGCGAGCAACAGATAAATTAGAAGACAACTGACTGGGTGAGTGATTAAGTCCTATTTTAGTAGGAATATCCAGGATGGACTTCAAGATCTAATAATCTACAAAGATGAAGATCATCAGAGTACTGACAACAGTGTATCGTTTGCGTTACTTCTGAGAAGTATCACCAATGGCCTCATCATTCAACCAAGTCAGTGAAACTGGGACAATCCTTCTTCAAGTTACTAAAACTAACAACAGTGAGTAACCTTCAACTGTTGGTTGGATTACCAAGTTAATATCCACAATGGATAAGTCTTCGAAAGAACATCTCACAGCTGCAACAGTCAAAAATAAGGTTCCAGCCATGCAACACCAAGTTCTAGCTATGAACACCAACTCAAACAAATGGGAAGAGACACTGAAACAACATTATAGCCAATACAAACAAATGTACCAACTTCAGAACATCTGAACCATAACTACACCAGATTACCCCAAGGTCCAAAAGCTGAACACCATCAAAAGAACCATATGAAAGCAGCTAGATGAGTAAATGCCTTTACGCCTGCAACCAAAGGAATCACCTGATGGCTTGCAAACCTGGATATGTGGTGGAGTAATATTCTTCAGTTACATGCCTGCAGCAGAATCTTCAGATGAAACCAAATGAATGATTCACCACTGTATGTTCTACACAGAAATGGAATGAATGAGAACTCTATGCTGGTCCCATGTCAGCCTAACTGCCCATCATCAAGGGTGGGATGGCCTATCAACGTGAACCGGGTGTGTGACAAAGCCTTTTGAACTAAATTGGGAAACGGTTAACATAAACCGAGCTGTTGGACAGTCGTCATCTTTTCATCGATAAGACGATATAGGGAAGAACCTTCTGCAGAGCTTAAGTTGCATCTCCTGAAAGTATGACAGACCTAGGCATCAATTTCAATTGGAACACAACCCAAATGGCAACCGAGTATTCTTAAATTCAGTCTCATGGAGAGAATATGTGCTTATGTATAATTCTATTCTTGGATTATGGATTAGAAACATTCGCCAGCCAACTTCGGTGGACATACTGTGAGTAGAAAATGACTGTGAGTATAATTCTTCACGGATAATTATGGACATTAACTGCTTTGCACTGGAGAAGAATGCCATCCGCAACGCCTAAATGAACACTATAATTAATTAATTTAATTATTAGTATCAACTGTTTTCATGAGTGTGGTTTTCTTCAATGACAGGAAAAGGGTAAAGATTGTTTTACATGGTAATGGTGTACACCTAAAGGGTTATGTTATGACATATATGTATAATATTTTGACACCCACTCATTATTTTTAAATATGAGAATTGTACATGGTGTCAGAAATAAATGTATGTATGTTGGGTTTCTGCACCTAGACCAATGTGATTTTATCTAGGTACAATGAGTCAAGTTAGCAGAACCAATTTGTGGTTGTTGTGTTGTTTGTAATAACCTTGTTTTTTTCTGGGGTCACTGGGTACTATGTTGTAATACTGCATATCATTCCCATGCCTGTCTGAAAATGCATAGTGTTTATTACACATCTATTTATGTAATTGCAGATCTTGAGTTAATACCTGAACTGTTTGTCCAAAAGTGTTGTGTACATCAAGTAAATGTGGTGTCCAATAAGTGGTTGTTTATATATTGTGAGCAATCAATATCCTTCTAGCATCTATAGTTAATTTAAAGGGTGATGAAGTGGGAAGGGAAACCTACACACAGATGCCATTGTTTCAAGGATGGAACTCTTTCCTTCTGGGATTTGTGGTAAATATCCCTGATCACCCTGCATTCTTACCAGTGACAGAGAATCAATAATACCCCCTAGACATTTTAACGAATTATTCTCAGGAATTAAAATCCACATCCCACACATGCGAACCACAAATTGAAGAACCTACATTTGAAGAAATCCTATATGTAATCACACGACTTAAAAACAATAAGGCAACAGGGACTGATGGAATTGCTGCTGAATTTATAAAGGCAGGTGGCCATGCATTACATCTAAAGCTATACGAACTAATAATAAAAATCTGGAGGACAGAAGAATTACCCCATGACTGGAAAGAGTCATTATTGATACCTATCTTTAAGTAAGGAGACAAGTTCCAATGTGGAAATTATAGAGGAATATCACTACTGTCCACAAGCTATAAGATACTATCCGCAGTATTACTAAATAGACTAAAACCATATTCAGAAGACATATTAGGTGACTACCAGGCGGGTTTTAGACAAAACAGATCAACAATAGATCAGATATTTATCTTACGACAAATAGCCGAGAAACATTGGGAATATAAAAGAGATCTCCATAACATTTTTGTGGATTTTAAAAAGGCTTATGATAGTGTACATAGGAATAGTCTATGGAATGCTATGCAGGAATTTGGAATACCAAGAAAGTTAATCAACATGACCAGACTATGCATGGAAGATACTTATAATATAGTTACATATAAAGGCAGGAAATCAGACCCCTTCCAAATAACATCTGGCTTGAAACAGGGTGATGCACTATCGCCGCTACTCTTCAATCTGGCTCTAGAGAAAGTTGTAAGGAAGATAAAGGAGGAATGTGATATTGGAGGAACATCCAAGCTGCTTGGTTATGCAGATGATATAGATATTATAGGGCAAAGTGAACAAAAGACATTGGAAATATTGACTCACTTAAAGGAAAAAGCCCAACAGATGGGGCTGGTTATCAACCAAGATAAGACAGAATATATGGTAATTTCAAGAGACGGAATGGCTAAAAACTCTGGCCACATACAAATAGATAATATGACCATTAAAAGAACGAAACATACAAATACCTGGGTACAATCTTCAACGGCTCCAACATCATAAGGGAAGAAATACAAACTAGAATCAACTCTGGAAATAAGATATACTATGCACTACAACATCTACTAAAATCAAAGGCGCTATCTCATAACACCAAAATCACAATATACAAAACACTGATCAGACCAGTTGTGCTGTATGGCTCTGAAACCTGGAGTACAACGAAAGGAGACGAAGCCTTGTTACAAACCTTTGAGAACAAACTTTTAAGACGCATCTTTGGACCCATTAGGGATACACAAAGTGGAGAGTGGAAAAGAAGAAGTAACAAAGACATTTATGATCTGTTTAAGTCCCCGCTAATCACTGGTATCATGAAGGCTAATAGACTACAATGGCTGGGGCATATAGAAAGAATGGAAGATAATAGGGAAACAAAACTCGCTTACACTCAGGAAATAAATGACCGTAGACCCCGAGGTGGACCAAGAAGACGGTGGAGAGATAATACATGTACAGACCTACAAGCACTTGGAAACAACGACTGGCAAGAGAAGGTCCACCAGAGAGACGAATGGAGACGGATTGTATTTGCAGCAAAGAACCTCAATGGCTCGGAAAGCTGAAGAAGAAGATTATTATTATTATTATTTTATTTTATTATTATATTATTATTATTATTATTATTATTATTATTATTATTATTATTATTATTATTATTATTATTATTATTATTATTATTGTGGCTTGATCCCGGTTATAACGAGTCCACCCGTATCTGCCAACGAAATACACGGAAGCTGTTTTCTAGTTGGTATTCCCTGCATCCTCCGACAGCTACGAAGCTCAAAGATGATCACAGAACACGCTGCAATCATATACTTTGATTGCTATAGTCACCGCGATACCCATAAAGAACCTCCAGTCATCTCCGTGGCCTTAGTATTCAACCCGAAGGGTTTTCATGTGATATGCCTGTTCGCCTGACTGAAATTATTACTATTGAACAGTCTGGCTAGATATGAACTAAGGACAGCTATCAACGGTCCATGTAATTTACGTAGCACTGTTCGCTGATTCCAACCTTTACAATCGGCAGTCTTCGACTCTGCTCAATTGGAAAAAAAGGTTGCTACTGAAACTCTTACTGGCGCATTAGTCCGCTCGATAGGAGGCTACAGTGGTCATGCCATGGGTTCGGACAGACGAGTTTTCGACGCCTGCGTTGGTCATCCACTAACAAAGGGAAACAAACTGGTCATCTCTTCCTCCGTGCAGTCAGATATCCACAATATGACGGCCCTAGCGCATCACAGATCTTATAGTATGTTCCTGTTTTGGGACGTGTTTTTACCGAAACTCTAAAAGTTACTTGCATATCCTTTACAGTACGTAGCAGTCAACACCCGCATTTTGTTTTTTGGCTGTTTGTAATTTCTTGGCAAGTTTACGATCAGTAGTTTGCTATTGCTGAACGACGTCACTCATACTATTTTATAAAAACTAACGCAAGGCGGTCTGCTGCCAAATCACCTGCTGCTGTGTTTTGAACACGGTATGCGGGATAATGAATTGCGTCAGTAACCATTTTGCCACAAAGTCAGTAAAATTCTATTCGGAGTTTTATTTCCCTGCAAACATCACGACCTTTTTATCTTTCTCTGCTCCTTCTACACTCCGAGGTGTAGAGCTGGAACCATCCATCGTGTGCCATGCTGGATAGCGTGGGCGGTCATGACTCGCCATTTCACTCGATCACCAGTGTCGTGGATCAGCTCAGTGTTCCTGTCTCGTCCATGCCATGTGGCCAAGCCATCCAGGTAGTTTCTTCTCGGTCTTCCCCTTGGTCTGTTCCCTTCGATCTTGCCAGTTGTCAACAAGTTCTCCAATTCATTTCTTCTCATAACATGTCCAAAAAATTTTGACTGTCTACGTCTAATTTCTCTAATCAGTTTACGATCTTCATTTGTTTCCTGTAGTACTTGGTCCTTGGTATTTCTGTCTGTCCATGGCATTCTTTGCATTCTCCCAGAAACCACATTTCTACAGCCATCAGATGTTTTTCATCTTGACTGCTTATTTCATATCCACACAAATGTACATGCTCCTTGTAGCACCTCAACACGCTTTTTCTTGTTTCAATTGACATCTTTTTATTGGTCAGTATGTTTTTCATCTTGCTAAAGGCTACTTTTGTCATGGCGATTCTTGTTCTAATCTCTTCAAGACATCTCCCATCAGATGTTATGACTGTTCCGAAATAATTGTACCGATTAACTTATTGAAGAATATTCCTATTTACTTGTACATTTACTTTACAATAGTTGTTTGATTTTTGTTACAATGATTGGTCCAAACTTACTTTTAGTTTGGCAATGACACCGTTAATAGATTATCGTTAACACACACTTCAACAGCCAATACCATAGATCAAAACGATGATTCGGCTTCAACCGTCGGGTCTTCACAAGAAACTGTAAGGAAAGGGACGGCAGGATTCCACATAATACCAGTCTTAATATAGAACAGTCCGGACAATTCTTTATAAACAATATTGCATAGCTTCAGGTAGTATTCAAGCTCAAAAGGCACTGGAGGAAAACAACATTCACAGGAACCATAATAGCCTGCCTATGTAGCAGTGTGTATGCCCGTTTGGTGGGTGGGTAGTTGTATGTGTTTGTGTGTTTGTGGGTGTGTATAGTGTGTGTGTGTGTAATTAGTGAAAGATAAACCCTGGGACTGTCAGTCAGATTTTAAATATTTTTAACAAAAATTGGGGGGGGGGGGGGGGGCGTTAGGTCGCTTTGAACTCAAGCGTGTGCAACAACTTCTAGTGCACTGGACTGATTTTTGCGTGTGGATTAGCTTTCCCTATTACCAGTGTCCCTCGCTATCAGACGAACCCACTCTGATTTCTGAGGTATGTGTAATTTATGTCTCCAAGTCAGGGGCGAGAAATCAACATGTTAGTCAAATTGACCGGTATTGGGGTTGAACCCGCTACCTCCACATCAACACATCGGAAGTGTAAGAGCTGGCGCCCTTATCCACTAGGCCCCGCTGACCTTCAACAGCCATTTTATTGAAGACACAACCCGCTGACCTCGACAGCCAGTTTATTGAAGACACAACCCGCTGACCTCGACAGCCAGTTTATTGAAGACACAACCCGCTGACCTCGACAGCCAATTTATTGCAGACATAACCCGCTGACCTCCGACAGCCAGTTTATTGAAAACATAACCCGCTGACCTTGGCAGCCAGTTTATTGAAGACATAACCCGCTGACCTCCACTAGCCAGTTTATTGAAGACATAACCCACTGACCTCGGCAGCCAGTTTATTGTAGACATAACCCGCTGACCTCTGACAGCCAGTTTATTGAAGACCTAACCCGCTGACCTCCGATAGCCAGTTTATTTAAGACATAACCCGCTGACCTCCGACAGCCAGTTTATTGAAGACATAACCCACTGACCTCGGCAGCCAGTTTATTGTAGACATAACCCGCTGACCTCCGCTAGCCAGTTTATTGAAGACATAACCCGCTGACCTCCGATAGCCAGTTTATTTAAGACATAACCCGCTGACCCCCGACAGCCAGTTTATTGAAGACATAACCCGCTGACCTCCGATAGCCAGTTTATTGAAGACTTAACCCGCTGACCTCCGCTAGCCAGTTTATTGAAGACATAACCCACTGACCTCCGACAGCCAGATTATTGAAGACATAACACGCTGACCTCCGCTAGCCAGATTATTGTAGACATAACACACTGACCTCCGACAGCCAGTTTAATGAAGACATAACCCGCTGACCTCGACAGCCAGTTTATTGGAAACATAACCCGCTGACCTCGACATCCAGTTTATTGTAGACATAACCCGCTGACCTCCGATAGCCAGTTTATTGTAGACAACCCGCTGACCTCCGATAGCCAGTTTATTGAAGACATAACCCGCTGACCTCGGCAGCCAGTTTATTGAAGACAACCCGCTGTCCCCCGCTAGCCAGTTTATTGAAGACATAACCTGCTGACCTCCGTTAGCCAGTTTATTGAAGACATAACCCGTTGACCTCGGCAGCCAGTTTAATGAAGACAACCCGCTGACCTCCGCTAGCCAGTTTATTGAAGACATAACCCGCTGACCTCCGATAGCCAGTTTATTGTAGACATAACTCACTGACCTCCGGCAGCCAGTTTATTGAAGACATAACACGTTAGCGTGTTGTCTGAAGTGCTCTCTGATTGCGGGCTTTTGTGACCTGCTGTGCTGTTGTTTTATAATCTGATGTGTTTGCTGACTTCCATTTCCTTTTAGTGACTTCTTTCTGACTTTTTTGGTTGAGTGGTTTCTTTCTTACGTTTTATTTTAGTGATTTCTTTCTGAATTGTTAGTTGAGTGCTTTCGTTCTGACGGTTTAGTTGAGTATTTTCTTTTTGACTTTTTAGTTGAGTGCTTTACTTCTGACGTTTTAATTGGGTGGTTTCTTTCTGAAATTTTAGTTGAGTGTTTTCTTTTTGACGTTGTAGTTGAATTGTTTCTTTATTACGTTTTATTTTTGTGGTTTCTTTTTGGCGTTGTTTGTTGAGTTGTTTCTTTCTGGCGTTTTTGTTATGTGTTTTCTTCTGACTTTTTAGTTGAGTGCTTTCTTTTTGACGTTTTAGTTGAATGGTTTCTTTCTTACGTTTTATTTTAGTGGTTTCTTTCTGAATTTTTAGTTGAGTGCTTTCTTTCTGACGTTTTAGTTGAGTGTTTTCTTTCTGACGCTTCAGTTGAGTGCTTTACTTCTGACGTTTTAGTTGGGTGGTTTCTTTCTCTCGTTTTAGTTGAGTGGTTTCTTTGTAATGTTTTGGTTGAGTGCTTTCTTTCTTACGTGTTAGTAGAGTTGTTTCTTGACGTTTTAGTTTAGTGGTCAATTTTTCTGTTTCTATGACCACTGTTGAATAAAAACAGCCACGATTGACCCCCTTAGGGTCAGATTTAGTTCTTGGCCATCGGTTTTTCTTTTTCATAGGTGATCTCCCTATGATTGCCAGACGAGGTCTGATTAACTTTCAAGTTATTGCGTTTTGTAGGTTAACTTCTGCCGGGTTCTTCTTTTATTCTTGGCATGAATTATATGTACACTCACGAGCCATGTCATAAGATGACGTCGGTTCAATTTCTTTTATCTCGCCTTTCTTCTATCCCGTGACCTTTCTCCAAGCATCTCACAGGTGACCTTCCTTGACCCGGTGTCTCTGGTTGCGCTGTGATCTTTCTCGGTGTCATCACGGACAGCCATGTTATTGACACCCTGGCTTCGTTTGTCTTCTGATGTAAGCTGGATGTCTTCATTTCATGGACTTGACTCGTGTCAGTCTAGGATGACTTCAGTTCATTGCAGTTGTCACTGCACTTGATTTTGGTGTGGGGTGATCGGTTTGATAGCGCCGTTCTATGAACATAAGAGAGATCTTGATTTGAAATTAATTTTCTAATATCGTTTTGTTTTGTTCTTGACACAGGTTTGTTTTTGTCAAAGGTTTGTTCTTGACAAAGGTAGTGACTACCGACACATCAGACAGTTATTTAGTGTTTTATTAATACGTATTGTATAGGGCTGCGACCGATTAATTTAAATGTAATAGTTAACTTTCGAAAAATTAACGATTAATGAATCGTAAATTTCGATTTTAGCAAAACAATTATAGTCATATAACTCACATTATAGTCGTATTTGTCAAAAATCGAAATAACACTGGATTGTCTTGTTCATATGTCATCTAATAACCAACTATGCAAACAGACGAGTATGTTGACAGTATTTGCTTCAAGTGACGAGTGCGTCTTATTAACAATATAACCAGCAGAGCTTAACAATCGTTCACATGGAACTGAGGTAGCCAGTATGCACAGAATGGTCTTGTCAAGGAATGCCAATTTTGGATATTGATGTTTATTAAGTTTCCACCATTGTAAAGGGTCAACCGATTCAGCAACTTTCTTATCCATTTCAGACTCAATTAGTTTAATACTCTCTTCATTTGGTTCACATATAGTTTCATTGTCAATGTCAGTATCATTCGTTGCAGCAGTCTCCATCTGCTCTACATGAACATCAGCTGCTATTTGTTGTTCAGTACGTGACCAAGTTCGTTCTTTCGCATCTTTTGACAAACACTTTAGGTATTTGTAGCGTGGATCAAGTGCAGTTGCAATCTGTAGTATTTAAATACTTGTCATATTAGCTACACGTTCACTGAAGTCATTAATACATGCTGCCTTAAATTTAGCTTTGTAGCCAGGATCATCATCGTGTAAAGTCATATGCTTTGTCAACGATGATAGCAGTGGCAATACACAGTTACATGAAACATAATCTTGACCGCCAAGCAGGACCGTGGTCTGACAGAATAAGTCCAAAACTTTGACATATTTCGAAATCTTCTCCCAATCTGAACATGACAGGTTTGGACCTTTGTATTGCGTCTTTTCATCTGACATGTAGACAGTTAATGATTCTCTGACCTGTAGAAGACTCTGTAGCATAATAAACACACTGTTTCATCTTGTTGGTACATCTTGCTGCAGCTTACACAATGGTGACTCAGTACAATTTTGCAACTCAGTTGTGTTTGCAGCACTATGTTTAAAATGTCCGACAATTTTTCGACATCCGGTTCATTTGTATAAGTGATGGGAGAAAAGGTTTCGATTAATCGTGAAAACAAAATTAATCGTTAAAAAAAATTAACGATTAATCGATTAATTAATCGTTAACTCCCGCAGCCCTATTATTTTATCATACTAGGGAGCGGACTGGCCGAGTGGCTAAGAACACCGGGTTCTCCTTCGGGAGACCCAGGTTCGAACCCTCGGTAAGGTGTGGTTTTTTTCTGTCTCGGGAAGAAAAACAGAAAATCCTAACCTGCACAGTTCGCGGCGACTGCACTAGTCATGCGGTCTTAATTCTTTAGGCTCAAGACCCCCATGCCTTACACTGCAAGGTAGTAAAGACAGTAAATGACAGAAATGACAGGCTTAGTTGTTAATATATTACTACTTTACTTTGATCAATTTCCTTCTACGCTAATTATTCTGTCCACGTGCACTGAGGCCCTAATCATGTGTGTGTGTTCGTGCGTGCGTGCGTGCGTGCGCGTGCGTGTGTGTGCGTGCGTGTTGCGTTGGTTTTATTGTGTGTCCTCATGATTTAAAAGTACATTTTCGTTTTATTATATATATCGTGAAAACCAGAAATGGAATGAAGATCAGCACCAAATCAGGACTTCTGATTTGTGTAAGCCTAAAATTGACAAGGGAACTAACTACTCTCGTAAACGTTATTCCTAGAATTGGCTGGAGAGTTTGTATTCATAGAAATATGAGGGGAGTTAATGACCCACGTAAACGTTATTCCTATAAATGGCTGGAGAGGTTGTATTCATAGAAATAAGAGGGAAGTTAATGACCCATATAAACGTTATTCATAGAAATTACAGGACAGTGAATGACCCATGTAAACGTTATTTCTAGAAATGGCTGGAGAGTTTTTAATTCATAAAAATAAGAGGAGAGTTAATGACCCATGTAAACGTTATTCCTAGAAATTACAGGGGAATTAATGACCCACACAAACGTTATTCCTAGGCAAAAGCCTTGATACTCTGAAGATGTTATCACAAATGTCCATCCGACACCGACGTTTTGGCACTCTAGATATGCTCATACGCATGCGTCTCCCTCACACTGTTGGATGACTTTATAGTTGAACTATTGCCAAGTTCTCTAAATATGTCCTATCCAGCGCAAACGTAGTTAAATTGCTCACTGCTTAATTCTCTAAAATCTACCTAGGTCTATCCTAAGCCTGACATTCGTGATTGTGTCGTGTCATATTGGAGCTTGTATTCTGAACAGGCACCAGTTAATGAAAACCCTAAGCTTAACATTAGTGACTGTCAGGTCAAATGTGAACTTATATTGTGAACAGACACCAGTTAAAGAAATCCCTAAGTCTAGAATTAGTGATTGTGTCATGTCATATTCGAACTTATATTCTGAACAGGCAGCAGGTAATGAATGTGTTTAGTTTAGTAGTATCTGTATTTGTCATACTACGTGTTTCAGATCCATACAGCAGTTCGCATTTAACGTTAGAATTAAATATTCTAAGTTTGGTACTAGGATTAATTGTTCCATAATTTCCATTCATTTCCTAATACTATGGACGCTCCTCTTTCCTTTAGTTTATTTATTTTAATATCCCATTCTGTTCCTCCATCTTTGTCTATATTGCTTGCTACCTGAATAAGTGTATGATTCTACTACTTTAAGTGAGGCTTTAGCAATGGGGCATGCGTTATCATTTGATTGATTTGTTCTCATCATATTTGTCTTGCCCTATGCATTTTTAGACCTACTTGTTGTGATCTTCCATCAAATGGAACTGAGGTAGCCGGTATGCATAGAATGGTCTTGGCAAGGAATGCCAATTTTGGATATCGATGTTCATTACGTTTCCACCATTGTAAAGGGTCAACCGATTCAGCAACTTTCTTATCCATTTCAGACTCAATTAGCTTAATACTCTCTTCATTTGGTTCACATATAGTTTCATTGTCAATGTCAGTATCATTCGTTGTAGCAGTCTCCATCTGTGTTAAGTTAATCTTGCATCTGATTTCGTGTGTGGGACATAAGGGCAAAAGTAGTCAGAGAAGTCTAGATCATCAAACAGATCTGTTAGATTGCACAAAATTGCATGTTTGGCTGTAGTTATTGTCTTCATAATCCAGACCGCAGTCAGTAAGAACGTTAACTGTAACACAAGGCAACCCTATCGCACTAATGTTCGTATTTCGAATATATTTGTTAATTTCCCCTTTTTAAGAACTCAGCATTTAATGTCTTTATATTCATTCATCATATGCCATGCCGATAAGCGTGGGCGTTCATGATTCGCCATTTCACGCGATCATCAGATTCGTTGATCAGCACAGTGTTCTTGTCTCGACCATATCACTGGCCAAGACATCCAGGTATTTACTTCTCTGCCTTACCCTCGTCCTTTTCCCCTCTTTCTTGCCAGTTATCATCAAGTTCTCCAATTTATTCTTCTCATAACGTAAAAAAAAAAAAAAAAAAAAAAAAAAAAAAAACTTTTACTATCTACTTCCAATTTCTCTAATCAGTGTACGATTTTCATTTGCTTCTTGTAGGACTTGTACACTGTTTTTTGTTTTTTTTGCCTGTCCACAGTATTCTTTGCATTTTCCTCAGAAACCAAATTTCCACAGCTATCATATGTTTTTCAACTATTTTTGCTCATTGTCCACGCTTCACATCTATACAAAAGTGCTGGCTATATGTAGTACCTCAACACTCTTTTTCTCATCTTTATATTTTGCTCTTGTTTAGTTAATTAGTGGTTAAAGGCTTGCGAACGCGGCTCGTGAGCCGGGTACCAGGCGTTCGAAGTTCAGCTACGACACGATTTGTGCAGCAGACCGTGTCGCGTTGTGTTATAACGTGCTGGTATGGGAGCCGGTCGTTCAGAAAGCAATGGCAAACTACTGAACGTAACACTTGCCTAGTACATCAACAACAGCTGAAAAATGCTGATGTTGACTGCAATGTCCCGTAAGGGATACGCAAAAAAAATTTTTTTTTTAGTTAATTAATGTTTATAAGATCCCATATGGCCTCATTTGCTACCGAAGGGATATTCTACAAATGTTCTCAAAGGCCTTTTTATAGGCTACAAATCCAATATATTTGAATACTTTGCTCTATTATTATAAAATTTTGCTATCTGAACTTATTGCTAGTCAGTTGTTCATCCATTAGTTTTTCTATCACTGGCATTTCGTAATCTCTTGACTATATCCTTGCTTAGTATTTTCCCCGGAACTGATAATAGCATTATCTCTCTTTAATTTTTGCATACCCGAAAGTTCTGTTTCTTTGTCAGGGTCACCAGATATTCATATCTCTAATCTGCTAGTAATTATCTTTCAGAGACTGCTAAAGAATGTGCCCAGTAATTCAGCTGAGATGTTTTATTGGCTTTAATAGTTTTTGTTGGGATACAGTCTGGACAAGCAGCTTTCAGATCTTTTAGAAGTTTAATAGCTTTTCTAATTTCTTCCACAGATCGTTCCTCACATCTGAAATCCATCTTAACTTCTTCCGGTTGGATATCCTGAGGGTCTTTTAGGCCTGGTCTATACATAAGTTTCTCAATATATTCAGCCTGTCTGCTACTACTATATCCTCTATTGCTATGGCATCTAAATAGTGTCTTTTATTTACCTTTATCCGCTTCCTAACTGCTTTTTACAGCTTGTGTGTTTTTAAAAGACTCTTTCTTTAGTAGCACTGATTTTACTGTTATGTAAATCTACTTTTCTATGTTTCCTTTCTTCTATCTGTAAGGGTCCATGGCGTTATCCATCTTTTATTTGTTCATTCCCTTCTTTTTCCCAAGACTTCTTTTCTACAAATGATTCGTCCCAAATATTTTTAGTCTCCTGCGGGCAGACTTCCGTACTCATTACCTATTGCAGGTCCAGGTATTTACAAGAAACATTGACCATACATTGTTCCTTAGCTTCTTGATTTCTGATCGGTCCTGCACTGACTGAAATTGTCTATAGAATTTAATTTCCTGCATGGGCGAATAATCTATTGAAGGTCTTGTCACTCTGCTATTTCGCAAGATTTTACATTAAAATAAGCATAGATGTGTCGTATCAAGGAGAACAATGGCCAAATCAGACGGTTCTAGCTTTCTTCTTGTGGTCAATTAAACAAATGTGCATTTGCTACCATGGACCCTCTTCCTCATATTGAGGCATGTTGAGCATATGGTGCAAGCGACATGTCTTGAAAAACCGATCGGCATTAGATGATCATCATTATACCGGCTGCCTTTATCTCCCATGATGTTTTAGGCACCCATTTTAGGTAATGTCGACCTGAGAAAAATAAAACCACGTTCCACCTCGGCAGGGATTTGAACACAAGGCCACTGGACCGACAGTTAAGCGCGTTAACAACTGCGCCACAGAGGCTCTCGCTGTCTTTGGAAGATGTAACGCTGACTTCATCATTGAAGCAACATACTTGTTCTACACAGATGGGACCTCGAGTCACAGTGCTAACTTCTGCGCTGGTTTGTTTCATCATCAGCGTTATTCACATCATCATCATCATCTTCATCACCATTATCAACATCGTCGTCGTCGTTGTCATCATCGGCCTGGTCATTATTATCATCAGCATGTTCGTTATCATCACCAGCATAGTCGTTGTTGTTATCATTATCAGCGTCATCTCCATGACCATCCATGCAGAGTACCTGTCTGCAGTAGATCTCCATCCGTCTATGTCTTTACGCCTTGGTTTTGCACTCTGCCAGGAGGCTTGGCTGTACACTATACCAAGATGCTTGTTGTACCTTCTCCCAAGATATGTGATGACCATATCTTGATATTGTATGTCCATGTTTAAAAGAGCTGCAAATAATAAAGACCATATATTGGCAGCAAACAGCAGCCATAAGAATCAACAACCTGGTAAGGAACATTTCAGTGTACAAAGAAATACGTCAGACACGGTTGTGTATTGTCTCCTGATTTGTTCTAATTGTAAAATTAATATATAATGAGATCTAACTAAAGTATGCCAGGGATTCTGGTTAGTTGACATAATATAAATAATTTATGTTATGCTGATGACACCGTCTTGATAGCAACAAGTTAGAAGGATCTACAGGAAATGATAGATACAGTGGTTGTAGAAAGTGAAAAAAGAAACGGGCCTTAGTTTTATTAATAGAAAGACGGAAGTCATGATGATATCAAAGAAACAGATGGTACCTAATTGTGAAATTAAAGTCTAGGACGTTATTTTGCGGCAAATGTAGAAATTCAGATATCTAGGCACACGGATAACATCAAATGGAAGATGCACCACTGAGATAAAGATCAGAATAATAAATAAAAGTTTGCATATCCTTTACAGGACATTGCTGTCAACATCAACATCTTTCAGCTGATTGTTGATTTCTTGGCAAGATTACGCTCAGTAGTTTGCTATTGCTTTCTGAGCGGCCGGCTCACATACCCCATAAGTTACCAAAGCGATTCGAACCACTGCTGATTCTCACCGTTGTCACGTTACTTACGAGAGTATACGAGATTACGGAGAAAAGTCGCTAACCTCTAGGCCAGGAAGCAAAGATCAGAATATGACAAGTAAAAATTGCATCAAAGTCTGGACACATAGGATAAATGGATATTCTTCATTTAATTCAAATGAAATACCATATTCAAAATTATTAACACATTTCCCTAATTGGACTGGAAGACGTGGTCATGTGGAGTGGCCCCCTCGTTCACCAGACCTTAGTCCTCTTGATTTCTTTGTCTGGGGAATGCTAAAGGAGAAATTGTACTCAACAAAAAACACAGATTCTTCTTCTTCTTTGCGTTCATCCGGAGTGTTTTTTCAGATGTGATTGCGGTGTGTCTGGTTAGGCACCCTTGGGTCGAAACCCTTAGGCCAACACATCCGACTTTTAGCGTGCATGTTTGACCAGGTTAGCATTACTGGGAGACTCTCACTTTTGTGGTACTGTCCACCTCCCAGCTGGTCAAGTTGGAACAGTCGAAGACTGCACGGTCCTCCCTCAAATGAAGGCAGGGACAGTCCATAGCATTTTCCGCCATCCTGGGTGGCTTCCATAATTGCAGAGCCGACACATAACGCTCTGGTGCTGGGCTCACCGAGGGAATCGTCACATCCTGCTCATGACTGCTTTGATTACTCACTTTAATATATTGGGTATTTCGTTTGCCCCGGGCCATTCCCGCACAAACCAGACAGGTCTGCAGACGGTATCCACTCAGCGAGTTTTCGGACATGTGCTTGTCGTTGCGCCCGTCAGAGCTGTTCCAGGCACGACAGACATTCAGAAAACTACCTAGTCAGAGCTGTTCCGAACAAGAGCGGCATTCGGAAACTAGGTAGTCAGAGCTGTTCCTAGCACGAGAGACATTCGGGCGAGACATTACACTCGGACGTAAATGCGTAGTGCCAATTTTTAGTTTGCCACCGTAGGACGGCACTTCCGACTTCAGTAGGCAATTTTTAATGAGGTAAGCCTTCCTCGGGTTTCGAGGCACGTTAGACTGGATGTTGTGATGTCGCCCACATCTCAGCTGGTCAAGATGGAACGATCATCGACATCACGGTTAACCCTCAAGGGAAGGCAGGGGCAGACCATGTGCCTATCCAAGGCTATCCAAAGAGGTTTCCATAATTGCAGAGCCGGCACATATTGCTCTGAGACTGGGTTCACCCAAGGAGTTGCGACGTCCTGCTCATGACTGCTTTAGTTCCTCACTTCCATGTGTTGGGCATCTCGCTTGCCACTGGTCGCTCGAGCACACACCAGGAACGGTCAGACTGCGGGCGACATCCACTCGGTAAGCTATTGCTTTTGACTTCGGACCACGCAATGGATTCGCTAGCCGTGCGTTCCATTTCGTGTTATTGAGACGTTTTTTTCACTTTTGTATACACTCTATGAGTTACAGACAATTTTCGTAGCCATTTCATTCGACTGGGACACTTTCTGCATTTTTATTCTCGCTCACGAGGTGGGCTACATGTGCTGCCGGCTCAGCTCTTTACCTCCGTGTAGCAGTGAGCGAGAAACGGCCAGGCCCTCTCATCCGGGAATCCGTCATATCCCCCAGCTGAGAGCCTTCAACCACATAGTATCAGAACTGGGCATGTAGCGTGCTCAGTATCTACCTCTATTTATCGGTAAGTGTGTATCGGCCCGGCTCTCAGATCCGCGGGTTTGTGGCTTAGAGGCGTTCAGCCACAGCCCTCGACAGAGAGCCTTAGAGTATTGTCCAGACCAAGGTCTTCTGCCTTCGTGTACCTGATTTAATCTTTTTGACTGTTATCCTCAGTCTACCTGCAGAGCAGCAGGTTGTGTCTCTCTTAGTCTGGTCCCTATCCCATAAGCTGTCCGATAAGTAGTTTTCATCCATCGGCAAGCAGATAGGGTCAATGGGACACGCAAGCTCCCCAACCACCGCAAGGTGGAGACATATCTGGGGAGAAACACAGATTCAATACACTTGGCTTGACTGGCACCTTGCCGTCTTGACAGACGATAGTTTGTAAAATGGAGTTATACCTCTCCATAACACAAAACCTGGGCTGAATTTAGAGACCATGTGTTGCCCATGCAGCATTCTCCCTCTCTCGGCCTGTCTAGTGTACTCCAGAGGAAAGGTGACACCAATACGTCTGGAACAAGACAAGCTGCAGAAGCCGCCGGATCAGCAAAGCAATGCTTTAACTGTCCGCCTGTCGGAGCTTCGATCCTAGACCAGTTACCAACCAAGGCTTAGGGCCTGGTCTGCCCTGCCATGATATTCAGTCTTGAGGCTGCATTTCATCGTACTAGGATAAGGCTTGTACCCTCCCAATTGCGCTCCTCCGCCCAAAGCCGTTGGCACAATGTGGGGTGTCGAGTTTGGTAAACGTCGCCCAACATTTGGCGCTAACAAAAGCAGGTAGTACCGTCTATTCCAATACACTTGACTCAACGAATAAGGAGTGAAAGTACCAAAATTGAAGGCAATGTGGATATATTGCATCGAGTTCATGAACATTTTGTGAAACACATCAACATTTGCATTGCAAATGATGGAAATGATATTGAAGATGTTGTTTTAATAAAAAGTTGTATTTTTACTCATGGGTCCAGACTTTACGGACACTCTGTTTCATATGAAGAACGTTTTGTCCAATAAGTCATTGTCCTTGAAAGTTAGAAAAAGAGTTCTTGCATAGTACATATAACCAGTTTTACCATACGGCTGCAAATCCTGGACAACTAGTAAACTAGTGAAAAAATCAATGGAAACCCTGGAGATATGGTTTTATAATAGAATGCTGAAATTTAACTTTTTTTTTTTTTGCATATCCTTTACAGGACATCGCTGTCAACATCAGCATCTTTCAGCTGTATGTTGATTTCTTGGCAAGATTACGCTCATTAGTTTGCCATTGCTTTCTGAGCGGCCGGCTCATTATCCCGCAGGTCACTAGCGCGGGTCGAACCGCTTCCAGTTCTCGCCTCGCTGCGAGACCCTGCGTGGATAAACGGGATTAGGGAGAAAGTGGTCTAACCCCTCAGCCAGAGAGACCGGCGAAAATTAACTGGACAGCCAAAATGAGCAATTACGACATTTTAAGGCTGAGCCGCAAAGATAACTTGTCACAAACATCAGAAAGGGGCAGTCATCGTTTGTTAGCCACATTTTGAGGAGACAAAAACTGGAAGATGTAACCACAGGAAAGATTTGTGGAAAAAGAGATAGAGGAAGACAGTGTGAGAAGATTCTTGATAGTCTTGTGTCACGGCACGGAAGGGGTCAACACATTCATTGATCCATGACGTCGGAGATCGCAATTTGTGGGGAGGCACGATCGTCCACTCCAGTAGGCAAGGCGCTGGATGATGATAATCCTGGCTGACACATACCATAATTTTACACATCTCTGCTTCCCCCCCCCCCCCCCGCGTTTCCATCCTGTTTCAGGATATTGCGGTCAACACCAGCATCTTTCAGCTGTATGTTGATTCCTAGGCTAGATTACGCTCATCAGCACGCCACGACTTTCTGAGCGACCGGCTCCATACTCCCATAAGTCACTTTTGCGATTCGAACCACTGCTAATTCTCGTCGCGTCACGTGACGAGAGTATTCGGAGTTAGCGGAGAAAGCTGCTAACCCCTCGGCCACGGAGTTGCCACACTTTATTTCAGCCATGGCAAAAAATGTTCACATTTGCAGAAACTGATTTCACTTCTTCCATTATTTGCTCTCTTCTACCTCCCAACTTGAAAACCGCAGTGTGCTCATCCACACTCCCTCGCCCTGTAAACTACGTCCTCGCTAACGCACTCTGTCTGTCCGTCTAGCTTCCTGTCTTGTACGTCTCCTGCCTGACTCCCGTACAGGACAGCGGAGTCAGCTCTGCCTTATTGATCTCCTTCTGAAATTAAACATTAAATATAACGCCAGAGAGAACACAAATCCGGAGATTAAAACAAACAACGTTCTCATTTTTTCCTCATTTAACAAATTGAGCTATCTTGTATAGTGAGTGTCAGCTGAGAGTATCATAAGGCCGCCAGCGTTGAAACAGATAGACGTGGATATGTGAGACTTGGCGGAAAAGGTAAATGTTACCTAGGTGATGACCATTGAAACTGTGCAGGATATATTTTCGACACTCTTCTTGTTTTAACTTGAAAAGCAACGGACATTTATATCCAGTTCTATGTGTGCTCTGGATTATTCCGTTACGGCGTATATATATTTCTCATGTTGTTTAAGTTAGTTGCATATCCTTTACATGACATCGTTTCAACCCCAGCATTGTTTTGCTGTTTGTGATTTCTTGGCAAGTTTACGTTAAGTAATATGCCATTGCTTTCTGAATTACTGGCACCCATATCATAGAATGAAAGCCAACGCAAGACAGTCTGCTTCCAAATCGCTCGTGGCTGTGTTTCGAACGCGGTATACTGGATTATGAATTGCGTTCGTAAGCCCTTCGCAGCAGAGCCGACTCATGTAGTTTTGTAAAGCCATATTCGGAGCCTCTTAGACAAGCACCACACGTTTGTCTTAATCTGTTGCCATGCTGTGTCAATTCTGCTTATTATGCTGTAATGTGGTCGCTGTAGTGTCATGTCCGTGGTTTATATGTTGTTGTGTTTTTCTATTGTTGTTTGCTTATGAAGGATTGCCGGGGCAACGTCTTCAGTTTTCTGTAAATGACATCATGGCTTGGGGACGTAAATTTAAGTACCTCTGAAGTCGGAGTGGGTTCGCCTGATGGCGAGGGACACTGTTAATGGCGGAAAGCTAATCCACATGCAAAATTCAGTCCAGCACTACTAGAAATAGTGTGTATGAACTACGCGTGAGGTCACGAGCGAACGGGCGCCAAAAAACAAAAAAAAAGTTAGTGAATTGGTTTGCACTGGTTCCTCAAGTCTGTGGCTCAGTACATCCGACTTCGACACAAATGTTTTCGAGTTTACTTTCCCTGGCCTTCGATTGTCCCCTGTCTACCTAGCTACAAGGCAGCAGGTTTCTGTACCGCTTCGTCTTTTCCCCACCCCTTCCTGTCCGACTTGGGAGACTCTACCAGTAGTTGCGTTACGGTCGGAATAGCACTTGAGGTCAATGGAACGCGCAAGCCCCACACAGCAGAGGGGGACCGTAAACATATTTTATCAAGCTGCCCTACACTTCCTGTTGTATACTGTTTTCGTACAATGAAACAACATAAGATTTTTGTGAATTCAGTGGTAAAGTGCTAATGCAGCAACTATCGATGCTAAGTTTATACAAACTCCGCAACTGTTATTGTATTTTACTGGATAAACTCTTACGCTGACACAGTTTTGTCAATAACAACACCGGAATGTTCTGAACAAATAGCTGCTGTTCTTTGTTGAAATCAATGAACACAATACCTGCCGAATAAAGGCGTATATTGATTAAAACAATACTTCTTTATGTACATTTATAGATGGATTAAGCGTGGAAATGTTAAACAGAACTGTGATATGAAAAATAGATATGTATTAGCAAATATTAGAGTGTAATGCAGCATTGTGCTGCTTTAATTTGCAGTGTTGTGCTACAAAGAAGGCACCACAACAATAGTAAAATTAAAGAAAAGAAACCATTCACTATAATTTTTATTAAGAAAATACAAATAAAATTCTATCTATCTTCGCTATATTAAAACCCCAAGGGCTTCATTTCGACTTTCCAATTGCTTTTTCATTGTCCGGGTTTCTGAGCCTTATAGTTCATTCATTCTTTCTTTCATTCATTCATTCAATAGCATTTCCTTTGCAGAACCTCGCTCCCATAACAACCTTCTGGAAAACCTCTTGATCACAAGCATAATGGCCCGCGCCCGATACACCCATCTGGAGATCATACGCCACATCCTGCACCCATCTTCTCTTTGGTCTTCCTCTTCCTCTCTTCCCAGGCATATACCCCTCCATTATTGTTCTCTCTAAACTTTCGTGACGTTTCAAGTATGGATGCATTTGTTCTTTTCTTTACCCAAGATATTCTTAGAACTTATCTATAACTTTTATATTCAAAGGCATTTATGCGCTGTTCATAAATATATTGAACCTTATGGTAGTATTGAATAATTACAGCAACTTACTTTCTCATTTTTAATGTCGTAGTTATCTCTTTAGCTCTTAATATTTTGTCATGTTGTTGGAAATATGTTTGGCCAATCCAGTTCTCTTCTTGATCTGTATTTGACATGTGTCATCATATGTTATTTCATATCCAAGACAGAAATAACGTGTATCTTGTTCTTGTATTTCCTTGTTCATTGTCGTCCTCACCTTCTTCTATTCCACCTCTTCTGGATATGTACTCCACATATTCTATATATCTTTTCCTCAAATGATTATGAATGAATCACCCAAAATAAACGAGAAGTAGATTGTGAGCTGTACTAAAACACGACTACAAGAGACAAATTGGACGTTGCGGCCAAAGCCTTCGTCAGCACAGGACAAACAAATACAAACCAACACAAAACTACATGAAACACACTATGACAATATTAAACTATTAAACTAATTAAAATTAAATGTACTCATCTGAATTCTGTGTCCTGGCTTGGAAAGTCTGACACGCGTAGGGCGCCAGTGGATCAATAGACCGGATGTATGGTACACGGGTCAAAGGTCAAGCGGGAGGGGAGTGGGGTGGAGACGCGCCCATGTGTGCGGAAAAGTGAAATTTGAGACCGGCAAAGATGTTACGGACGCAGATGACAATTAGCAATTATCGTTAAGCGCTCGAAACACCGCTGCGGAAACCTATATAGTGTTAGTATACACAGAGGGGCATGGGTGGCGGTCGTTCAGAAAAGGATGGCAAAACACCGAACGTAAATCCGCCAAGAGAGTTGACTAGTGTCATACAAAGGATCTGCACGTAACCAGATGGTGGACTGTAAGCTAGGGGTGGGAGGGGTGGGGTGGGGAGTTAAATGAAGCTGTGTTGGACATTAAGGCCGTGAGGGGAGAGTGTGCCCAACTGGAAGATGAGACGGTGTTCCAATGTCTTCCGATCCCGTTCGTGGGATGCGCATGATTTGATGGCCGTGACCTGTATGTCGGCTACGCCATGGTGGTCAGGACTGTTGAAATACATGGATACTGGTTTTTGGGCGCCGCTGGTGATGTCAGAAAGGTGTTGTCGAAATCTGTCCCCAAGACGTAATCCTGTCTCACCGACATATCTCATGTCGCAACGTGTGCAGGTAATCGCATAGATGACGTTGCGACTGATGCATGAGAAAACCTCACGGATGTGGAAGGTCGTCTTAGGGAATGTCAGACTCTGGGTTTGAAGTACGTATGGACAGGTCTTGCAAACCGATCGAAGACACGCCACCGTGCCAGGAAGAGACTGGTGAGGTTGGGGTAGCCTGCTATGGACCAGCACATCTCTGAGGTTACGATCCCGCTTATATGCCACCAGAGGAGCCTCTGAGAAGACATCACTAGTGGTCGAGTCCGCCCGGAGAATGGATAGATGTTTAAAAAGGATATTCTTGGCAGCAATATTGTGGGGATGATAAGTAAGTGAGAGGACAGGTCTATTGTTTCGTGGTTTTGGCCTGGAGGAGAGAGCCTCAGTGCGACTGATAGACTGGCAGCGGTGAAGAGCTGTAGATAGAACATTCTCAGGATAGCCACGAAGGCGAAAGAAATCAAGCATCTCGTGGGCTTTTTGATGGAAGTCGTTGTTATCCTGACAAAGTCGTCGGAGACGTAACAGTTGGGAAAGGAATAGAACGTTTGCACGAGGGAGGGTGGGAGGAGGTATAGAGAAGGAATGAGTGCGAGTCAGTTGGTTTATAATAAACCGTCGTGCATAGACCAGCGGAACCTAAAGAGACTGTGAGGTCTAAGAAGTTGACGGCCGACAAAGAAATGGTGGAGGTAAGTTTGATGCTGGGATGGAAGTCTGAAAAAAAGGCAATGAAGTTCTGTAGGTCAGGCAAGGGCATGTCCGAGACACCAAAGCAGTCGTCAATGTACCTCCTGTAGAGCTCCGGGAGCCTACCGGTGTACTGACTCCATACCTGGTTCACCTCAAATGATTATGAGGAGTGATCTTGTGACTCCTGTTCTCACTGGGATACAGGTCCTCAAGCAACTCACGCCAAGTCGTCCTATCTCCTGTAGCTCTCTCTATGGTCTCCCCATATTCTTATCCAGCTCTATCTTTACTTGTCTTCTCATTGTTTTGTTAGGTCTCCCACTATTTCGTAAGAAGAATTACACGCAATTGGCCGTTTTCAAGATATTCACAGATTTACACACAATTGACTCAAACAAAACCATTACAACAAACTTTGTAGAGACATAAACGCCAACAGTTTCAATTGTCATGACGTAGTAGTAAACTGTCCGTCTCCCTGGTCTAGGAGTTAACGTCTTTCTCCGTAATCCCATATATTCTCGTGAGTAAGGTAACCTGCGCGAGAATCGATAGCGGTTCTCGCCGCGTTGGTGACTTACGGGGCATGTGAGCCGGCCGCTCAGAAAGCAATGGCAAACTACTGGGCGTAATGCCAAGAAATCAACAATCAGCTGAAAGATGCTGATGCTGACAGCGATGTCCTGTAAAGGATATGCGAACAAGAAAAAACAAACAAACAAACAAAATTAGTAAACTCTTTTACGTTTCTTGAACAGAAAAGCCGCTTGTTGTATAGATCTTACAGCAGACAGATGTGATGGACCACAAACGCCATCTTCGAGTTCTATTCATTTCAAGCCATGGGCCCTGAAGTCTCAACATCAGCTTTAGGGTTGACACTGGCCGTGACGTCGGAGCACTTCTCTGTTGTGCTGACTCTGCTTCACCTCAATTCACGACGTTGGGGCACTTCTCCGTTGTGCTGACTCTGGTTCACCTCAATTCACGACGTTGGGGCACTTCTCCGTTGTGCTGACCCTGGTTCACCTCAATTCACGACGTTGGGGCACTTCTCCGTTTTTCTGACTCTGATTCACCTCAATTCACGACGTTGGGGCACTTCTCCATTGTGCCGACTCTGATTCACCTCAATTCACGACGTTGGGGCACTTCTCCGTTGTGCTGACCCTGGTTCACCTCAATTCACGACGTTGGGGCACTTCTCCGTTGTGCTGACCCTGGTTCACCTCAATTCACGACGTTGGGGCACTTCTCCGTTTTTCTGACTCTGATTCACCTCAATTCACGACGTTGGGGCACTTCTCCATTGTGCTGACTCTGATTCACCTCAATTCACGACGTTGGGGCACTTCTCCATTGTGCCGACTCTGGTTCAACTCAATTCACACACTGTTCCAACTTTCCAGGTGGCAGTTCTGGAAATTTTCTTATGTGGAATTCGGGTATTCCAGTGATTCAAACACACAGCCGTCTCCGCATCGTGTGACGCTACTTCGAGGATCAGTCTCCTTTAATCTTGAATATTTGTCTATCCTTTTCTTTAGTAATGGTCTCTTACGACATGATAGTAGACTACAGTGTTGCTATTCTTAGCTTCCCTTGTGCTGCGCCCCCCCCCCCCTTTCCCTCCCCAACCCGGCAACGCACGGGCGTCTAATTTTCAGCATCATAAAATACCATGCCGGCTAGCGTAGGCGTCCATCACTCTCCACAGATCTCGGTCATTATTTTTCTGGATCAACTCCACTGTCGCAATCCATCCAGCATCATTTCTCTTGGTCTGCCTCTGCCTCTCTTCCTCTCGATTTTTCCAGTGTCTAATTTTAACAGTTGTTATTTTGAGCCCTACACTGCCCTACACTGCCAGGTACTATAGGCAGTAAATGGCCGTTATTTTGAACCAATTCTTCAGTCACATGCAACATGAAAACAGTTAACTATGTGATTGCTGCGAAAGAGTGAGAGATAATAAACACAGACACAGTGCACGTACTTTACAGCCAACGCAAATCACGCAAACGGACATAATAGTTTCATGTTGTATTGTTATATCCTGCTGCAATCGTTACTTCTTTCTTTTCTTATCTTATATTCAATCTTCAATTACTTAACCAACTTCTAATCTTCTATACAACGTTAATATGCCAAGTGAAGCAAATACTTTTTGACTTCAGGATTAGATGTGTGTTTCTGCCGCCTAAGAGCCCGGATTTGTATGTCTACAGTTTATTATGCTTTGACTAAGGTAAACTTATCCGTACAAATTTTCCACAAGTTTATTTGGGTTATTTCAGATTTAAGAAGATAACGGTTGGTTTTGAGAAACAAAAATACACGTTTGAATGACAGTTTAAATACGCTGCGTCTTGATTGTCCATACAGTAGGCGGCGCAGCATTGATACATTCTACCTGATAAGATCAAACATCAGTCTGCAGGTCAGCATGGCTGAATAGATAAGAACGCTTGTTCTTAAGCATCCAGTGCGCTGATGCCTAAGTAAGGGGTTCAAGCCATACAACGGCAGCTGGACTAAAATATTGACGTCTCGTCCTTGACTTGGGGACGTAAATTACTAGTACCTCTGAAGTCGGAGTGGGTTCTCCTGATGGCGAGGGAACTGTTAATAAGGAAAGCTAACCAGCACGCAAAATTCAGTTCAGCACTACTCGAAGTAGGGTTTCATTTAGAATGAAAAGTTGACTTTTATAAATACCATTTTTCTACATACATTTTTCATAGATTGATGGCATGAAACAAAACGTATGTGAACGCTACCTTGATAATTAATGTGGATCCATCGCACCATCTAAACCTAAACGCACTATGTATGAATTAGTTATCTGGTGATTAAAAAAAATCCGAAGCGGAGCAAGCACGACTGGATGGTTCCGATCGTCAGAAGCTGGCCACCTTCAAGGACTGTTTCGGTCCTTTAACTTTCTGACACTCTCTGGGGACGGGCCCGCCCGGGTCGTGACTCCAGGTGTTTTTCTCCTGCTGTGAGTCGAAACCATGTTTCGAGACGTTGTATTGTTTTCGTGCTTGTCCCATAACTGCGAACTGTCCCTGCTCCAAAGCCAACCCTCTCTCGTGGAGACGATCATCGTGCATCTGGTGCTTCGTGCCCTCACACATAGCCTAGCATCTTTGGCCTTGGGAAGCCAGCTTCTTGCCAGGCCGCATGCCTCTGTCGTTGCCTCCACGCCGGTAGTTCGCTATACACCTGCATATGTCTTTGCTGTCATGTTGCTTTCTTCGTATCACGTTCATGGCTCACAGATAATCATACACACTCATATTGCCAATATTTATTTATATATGCCAATATATATTTATAACGACAGATAATAAATAGCATATTCATACCAACCCTGTGCTACCGAAGTCAAACTTGGACATTATCCTAATTACACTCACGAAACATCAACACATGTGAAATTAGATGCTTGAGGAGAGCTGCCAACTTAACTATCCGAGACCGTGTAAGAAATGCTGTTATCAGACAGACAGTGGGATCAACACCTTGTGCCACATTTACTGAAAGACAGAAGATCAAGTGGTTTGGCCACCTCGTTAGAATGCAACACCATCAACTACAAGCACTGGCCCTACATCATAGAACATTAGCTAGAGAGCAAGAGGACGCCCGAGAAGAAAATGGATTGACGACATCAAAGACATTCTACAGCCACACGGAATGACACTATCCAGTGCCACCCATCGGGCGCTGGAACGCCAATTATTCCTCCCCACGGCCCTTGACGGCAAAAGTGGAAGACGATGATGATGATTGTGATGATGATGATGATGATGATGATGATGATGATGATGATGATAATAATAATGATGATGATATATTCATATTGCCATTAAAGTGTTCCGGTTGCAATAAGATCATAGCGTCATCATACGTGTGTGTATCTTCCATAGAAAATAATAGCTTTTAATAGTTTTTAAACAACACATCTGCAACACGCAAAGGAAACGGATGGGATTGTTCGAGGACACGGGAACCGGGACTTAAAGATGGAGCACAACCCACTACTGGTAACGCGGATCTTATTCCGTTACGAACCTTGGGCCTTGTCCACCTCAGTATGGCAGGACTAGACTTGAGTTTCGCTCTCGTTTCAGCTCGTCAGTAGTTCGTAGCCCTGACTAAACTCGGGATCGAACTCCGGATCACTGGCGTGTGAAACTGGCGTTACCTGCAACATCCTGGAGTTGGGAAAGATGTAGACCGACCAAGTACGCATAGCTTTTAAAGACATGTAGCAGGTTCATAGCATGTAGCAGGTTTATCGTCGCTCTCTTCTTTGATAGCCATTTGTCGAATATATTTTCATGTCCAGCGCCACTTCAATGGCTTGTGTCCATCTTCTTCTAGGAATCACCCCACCTATTACCCCCCCCCCCCGCTCCCAACCCCAAGACACTGTAACATGCAATGTGACCAGAGTATTTTAGTTTCCTAGATAAGACAATGTTTATGAGCCCCCACTCCCAACCCCAAGACACTGTAACATGCAATGTGACCAGAGTATTTTAGTTTCCTAGATAAGACAATGTTTATGAGCCGGGTTTCTTCGACCTTCATAACTTATGGAATGTCAGTGGTATTCATTAGGATATGTCCTATTATTTAAGTTAATTTTTAAACCAAAAAATTACAGCAGTGTAGTACTGACACTGACTGCCTTTAAAGTTTTCGAATTTTGTTGACGAAAGTTAAGAAAGGTAAGAATGATATTGCACGACTGTTATGATTTTATAACGTTGTGACCCGTTTAACTATCGAAAATATTAGATATCGCCCTCTGCTTGAAAAGCTTGGGAACTACTGATCTAAAACATTTGCTTGTTGTTGAAGCATAATGGCCGAAAATAATTATTCCCGATAGAAAGACCTTGGTTCTCACTGAACATTTCTCTTCTAACAAATTTAATCGACGCAATTTAATCCACTAAGTTATAGTAGTGAATCTTATAACCATCAGCAAAGCAGTGAGAAATTAGTCGTAAAGAAGGCGTTATGAAATGGCTAGGCTATAGAAGTGTTTCACGCCGTTAGCAGATCAGCGAGAATTTACTTGAAAGCTTCAGAGATGTAGTTGTAAATACGAATGCTCAGAACAATATACAACATGAAAAATGGAAATTTGAGGAAACCAACTCGCACAGACAAATGTTCTGAAGCAGGGAATCAATATTCTCTTGACACGCTATGAAAAGAAGTGCACATCCATGGGTTATGACAACAGGAGACAGTCAGGGAAAGAGAGGCAGTGGACACCTAGACAGCCGACCTTAAATAACTTGCTATCGTGACATGGAGAAAAATATGTGTTGGATATGATCGGCACTTCACGAACCAGCAGGCTAAGGACATATACAATCAATAACGGCATATGTGTAGAATGAGAAGTAGAGGATGATGGCTAGGAGGTGAAATAAAAAAAAATGAGGATGGGTAAAGGAAGAATCAAGTTGAAATCAGGAAGAGAGCGGGTATTATCTTGCTAAATGTTATTTTAACGACATTTAACCATAAACTCGGTTAAGCTCTAAAAAGGTTATTCCTTAGCTATCCGCGGATTACATATTTTATCCTCCGAAGTCGGAGAGTGTCTGCCTGTATGGCGAGGAACCACCAGTCTGCACACCAATAAGCCAGACATGGGACAACGGATACTCACGCAAACCTCAGGTCCTGTATGACATCACACTGATGTTGGACAACAGGATGCCTTCATCCGACATTGTGACGAAACGGATAAATATCGTAAGATCTCTGCATAATAGCCCTTTGAAGGGAGTGCCATGCGTTGGTCTCCCTTTAATTTAATGTCAATTAATAGGGGAGTTCCCTAGAAAAGTAGTGCGGGGGCGGAGCTATTCTAGTTATTTATAGAAGAATCTAGAATGTTCCCCCAAGTGCGTACGTGGTTTTGATCTCTAAGTTCACGAGTGCGTTGTGCAGCACGGGTTGGAGGAATCCATCGTGACTCTGGTTTTCTTCATGAATCATGAAAGTCACGCAGCCCGTGTAGGCGAGTGGAAGGCGGACTGACGTTGTCGGAGTCAGTCGCCCACCAGACCTCAGCGTGGAGAGATCATGGCCAGCAGGCTGCAGTAATTTGGATGTCAATAGTCGCGGCCAGAGCGGACATCTACAGTCAAGGTTGTGATTCTTCAATCACAGGTTAGTTGAGTACTTATTCTATGATTTAATTGTTGTCGTAATGCCGTGCTGAGTTCCCGGAAGGAAATAATTGCCATCGCAAAATTGAGTTGTCGCGTAGCGTTATCCGTTACAGTTGGCGGTTGCATTGTTACGTAGGCTTTATCGATCAGCAATGTAATGTGTTACCTGACGGAACAAGCCGTGTTCCACCGCGAGTGGGGTGTAAATAAAATAGGCCGAACGATGTGCGTTACAGTGTGTAGCAGTTACGGGTTTGGTTTATTCATTACGCAGGCAAGGCGACAGTTTGTCCGTCATGACATCCACATGCTATACGCTGTAAATGATAAGGTATAGCTTATTATTAGAGATGTGTAATGTGCTTCGTGACATTAGAATGGTAACGTAATTGTTCTATCAGTGATGGTGATTTTTCGAGGAATCAAGGTGAGATCAGCTATGGTGTATTTGCTGTGTGCAGATAGCAGTGTTATTCCGCGTAAGCAGAATGGTGTTGCATCGGTGGGATAACAGTTGATAGGAAATATTCATGAAACTATTGGTCCTGCTTGTTGTCATGTCCGTCCGCTAGGATGACCGTGCGTGTTCCATATTGCGTTTGTCTAGGCAGCGGGAGGTAGGCCGGTACCCCCAACCCGATCAGTAATAGGTCCGACCCAATGCAATCGTGCATGTGCGATGGATGAACATACCCGATCGAGGATGATGCGGCGCTCTGTAATTCGAGGCCGAGGTGTCTAGATAGATCGAGGTTTGAACCTAACCGTTTCTGTCTCTAATATTCTACTCTTCTGGAACCCTGACTCGGTTCATGGAGTACTTGGAGTACTGCCGTGAGGTAGTAGTTGGGAGGGGCAAACCCCCCCCCCCCAAAAGGTGGAGCCAGAGTTTGGTAGTGGAGTCTGGAGGTTTGCTACATTGGATGACGTGACTTAAGTCGTCACGAGACAAGGTACACGAGACCCACAGTAGCTGTGGGAAAGTGTAGTGGTGGATGGCCACCACAGCTGTGTTCGACCGGCACAGGTATGACTGACCTGAAAGATAGTCAGTGAATACAAGGGCAACTCAGGATCTGGGGCAGGGATCCCAGACCTGACACTATGGCTGTGATATGATTTTGTTAGTTAAGTGTAACAAGTCATGAGTTCTCCTTAGTTAATGCTATAGTAGGGAATTATCAGGAGTATAATTCATTATGGACATATAGTTATTAATGTGTGTAATTCATCAGTCCATGGGTTAAGGGATTGATGAATTGATGAGTCTGTCAGGAAGGAGATGTCCGGCTGGACACCTTCTCGATACAGTAATCCCTACACTGAAAGGAAAGTAAGTGTATAGGTTGATTGATGATGGAAGATGAAACCGGATTGGACTGGCACCAGGCGAAGGATGCTTGACAGAGTCATACAGTCGACTCTGGTGCTAGGGGTTATATGTAGCCCAGAAGTGTTACTTGACTGAACAGGTGTGCTATTGCTTTTTCTACCATCATTATGCCTATATATTATAGTGACTAAGTAGATCTATGATGTGATGATTTCATACTCATGTTGGTAGACCTGAGGAATGTCTGAGAGGCAGGTGACAGGGTGGAGATGCTGGTAGTCTTTGTTGTAGTTGAGTACTCACACCAACCTCTCCGTGTTTCAGGATCTGTTATTACTATACAGTAGAAGATTCAAGAGCTGCACCATGAGCTCTATGGGCCCACTCATTCCAGGGCCTATCCAGAAGTTGATTGAGGTCATACTGGGAGTGGTTGTCTGATTCTGCGAGATCAATGTTGGAAGGAGCTGAGTGCTGAATAAGTCGGTAGGTCTAGGGTAGGACCTCCGTCAAGAGTCCGACGAGTGTCATCCGATCCTGAGAGGATCCAACACTGAAACGTCTGGTGATTCAAGCCAGTGAAGCACTGGTGACATTCAGTCTCTGTGTAAACCTTGGTAATTGCAAGGGAGTGACCTTTCAAGTTGTGCAGAGTGATCATTGTTACCGGTCACCATGACCTGTGTTATATGCTTCTGGCCCGGCTGGGTTATGGGACACCATGTATCAGTTGATGCTTACATAGTGTTTTTACATTGGTTACCTTTATGAAGCCAACATGTGGTCCAGTGAACTAGGACATTGATTACAACATTGGTGGAAACACCTGAGTGACATGGTTGTGAAGGTAGGGAGTTACCTCATGCCAACGTTATGAACTGTTGACAATGTTTGTGAAGGTAGGGAGCTACCTCATGCCAACGTGATGAACTGTTGACAGTGTATGCTAGGTTGTGATTACTACCCATGGATCAGGGTAGGTACATAATACTGTGTGAAGATCTATTGTCCAAGGACATGGAACTAAGGTGAAGTGTTTAGTCACCTGATAGACTTTACCAGTGACATTGTGTGTTCGTGTGGAGCAACCGCTTATTGTGTAAGTGACATATCAGTGTGTGGGTCACTGATGAGATAGAAGAGTGACCTGGCTCTTGTGTATTTTGAGACGGCGCTACATGTATTTTTTCTGCAAGTGGGAGACCGCTAATGTTCTAGGGTCGGCCCAGACTTCATCAAGAGTGTGACGAGGGAAATAGTACGACAGCAAGGAAGGATCCTTGTTCATCAGTGCAGTGTCCGTCAGGCAGTGGTACGGCGCTTGATCAGCCCTTGCTTGGTTCTCTGGGTGAAGAGGGAACTTTGGAGAGGCAGCAGACCTTGGAGTTCCAGTCCACTGGAGGAGCCTGGGTGAGTCGCTACCACGACTGGACAACCGCACGAGCTATCGTCCGCCTCCATGATGAATACTCATCTGCGTCTGTGATCTTGTACATAGTTCTTCTAGTCTGGCTTTCAGCCATCCTTCTCTGTGTTGTGGTTGACGTAGTTCAGAATTAAATTTTTGTTCTCTTAGCTATGACTTTGTGCAGTGATATGACTGGTGTCTGGTCCGAGCCCCCTTGGGGTTTGGAACCCTAGGTGAGGGAGGGGAGGTTAAGCTGTCCCGGCTTGTGTGGGGCCTGGTAGATGTAGAGTGCTATTGAGGTGGTTGGAGCAAAGGCAGGGGATAGTAACTATCGTGGCAAACCAGTCCAAGCCCCGGCGGTCTTGTCACAAGATAGAGTGGGGGCTCGTCCGGGATCTTCTCTTTGTTCTGACATCTCGTAGGAATAGGTTATAGTGTCATCTGTCCTATACCTATTGTCTACTTGACGAGTAGGGCTACTGATACCTTTCTCTTCGACGTGGACAGACATTTAGTTAAGTTAGTATAGATACATAGTTACAGTGTTGGTTGGAGTACAGTTAGCATTGTGATTGGGTATTGCATATCTATACTGATACTAAGTTACACTAAGCATGGCTACTCGTACTTTAGATTTAGCTAAGGTGCGGGCATCTGCAACTGAGTTGGGATTGGAAGGTGAGGAGTTCAAAGCCTATGTACTGGAAGTAGAGAGAGACTTCAGAGCAGAAGAGAGGGAGAGAAGAAAGTCAGAAATTGAGCTGGAAGCTCGAAAGGTAGCACTTGAAGAGCAAAAGTTGGTGGCAGACCAACAGGCACAAAAACTGGCAGCTGACCTAGAGTCTAAGAAATTAGATGCTAGGAAGTTGGAAATGGAACATGAGTTCCGTATGAAGCAACTTGAGGTAGAGGCTAAATCGGTTGGTGAGTCTGAGGGAGCAGTAGGTGGAGTAGCTTTACCTAGCTCATCAGTAGCCAGCAGACCAGCTTACCATGCTATGAAATGGCCGTTTCCACCATTTGAACCGGACCAAGAGAAGATAGATCAATTCTTAGAAAAGTTTGAGGCAATGTGTAAAGCTATGGGTTTAGAGCCTGAGCGTTGGAATCTTAAGCTTTCACAAGGACTCCGTGGCACCGCGTACGAAGTGTATGCGCGTCTTCCCCCAGGGATGGAAAATGATTATCCAACCCTGAAATCGGCTCTTTTGAAAAGATTCGAAATGACAGCCCATGCTTACAGGCGGAGGTTCAGAACTTCCAAGAGAGAACCAGGTGAGATGTTCTCGGCCTATAGTGTGAGGTTGAACTCATACCTGTTGAAGTGGATGGCGTTGGCCAATTTCAAAGAGGATTATGAGAGTCTGAGAGAGTTGATGGTGGTGGATCAAATGAAAATGCAGATGTCCAAGCCTTTAAGGAATTTCTTAGGGGAAAATGGGGCGGAAAGGCTAGACATAGTAAATAAGTTAGCTGAAAGGTATGTGGAAGTCTATGGTGAGACTGGGGATTCCAGTCAGACTGTTTCACAGAAAAGGCAGAAGGGGCTTGATCAGAAGCCTAAGACCAAAGGTCCCAAAGAATCATCCAATGTAGCAGATCCTGTGGTAAAAGACTCTGGTAAGAAACCCGATAAGCTAAGCCCTCCCGCCTCCCCAAAACGGAAGTGGAGTAAGAGGTGGTGTAAGCACTGTAAGTCTCCTTCCCATAATACTGTAGAATGTCAGAGGAAGCCAACGGACTTGCACTTTGCGTGTCTCGCCTCTACTAGAGGTAGACCTAGCGAGACCACACCTAAGGGTCGGGAGAAACCAAAGTCTAAGAAATCACCTGTGATCGAAACGATAGAGGTGAATGGGAAGCAGGTGGAATGTCTATACGATACAGGATTGCAGTCTGAAGCTGTAATCTCATCCCACCTTGTGAGCCCAGGGCAGCTCACCGGCGAGACAAGAGAATTTCAGCTGGCCATGAGGAGCTCCGTAGCTATGGACTTGCCGATTGCTCGGATTGACATTCGGTGCAGGTACGTTACGGGTAGCATCCAGGCGGCTGTGCTGCCTGATCCTATTTACCCTTTGATCCTCGGTCGTCCGCATGTATTCCTGGGGGACCCCAGGGAACATTGTCTAGTGAGCGCTAGGCAGGCCAGGGCTAAGGATGGAGAAAGGCAGTGTGGTAAGAAAATAGACCATTCTCTTGCGAGGTTAGTGAGCAGTGCTCAAAGTAGGGACCCGACTTTGCGTCCTTACTTACTGGAGGTGTCCCAAAGTTCTGTCCCGCCAACTCCGGGTCAGTTCTATGTAGAAAACCGGTTGCTTTATCGTAGAGCCGGGCAAGGGGATAGCCAGTACGGTCAGATGGTAGTCCCTACTGACTACAGATCCCGCTTGATACATAGAGTGCATACCTTATCCTTAACCGGACATAAGGATGTGGGGACAACAGTCCAGTGTCTTTCCAGCCACTACCACTGGCCTGGAATGACAGGCGACGTGCGGAGATATATCCGGTCGTGCCCAACGTGTTGTCTGGCAGCACCAAAGCACAAGACCAGAAACGGTTTATCTCTGCAGATTGGAGATAGGGTTCTCGCACTTCTCCCAATCGAGGGGGCGGAATTCGAACTCGGATGGCAGGGCCCTTTTCCTGTGGAGCGGATAATGTCCCGATCCACGTATGAGGTGAAGGTCCGCGGGGAATTGCGTAAGTTCCATTGTACTCTCCTTCAGAATTTGGAGAGGTCCGAGGTAGTTTCTCCACAAGATAGGGCGACTACCATCGCGCTAGATTCGGTTCTGGGTCCAGACGAGGGCGAGGAAGACTCAGTCCTACGCAGTACATCCTGTGGGGAGGGTCTGCGGTCTCCTGAGCGTTCAACCGTAGATAGGGCGAACGGGCTCCGTCGGGAAGAGGCCCATGGTGTTAAGCACACTGGGAATCGAGGTCGGACAGGCGATGTCACAACTGGCACGACGGGATCGTCGGGTGACTCGATACGCCGACAGGCTCACTGTCCTTACTCGCGGGAGAGAAGGCAGGAGCAAGGGTACTCCAGACGAACCTGGAGTAAGCGACCATTCATTTCGGTCGACATCCGCGAACAGTCCACGAAGGTGATGCCTAGTCGGGATAGGAAATATCCTATTGTCAGAAGGGACGAACGAACCTTCAGTAAAGTAACCGATGGCCTACAACAGGTGGATGCGGAACAGTCCAGGGTAGACCGATCCTGTAAGCCAATCACCAGGCCGTTACGTTTCGGGCCTAATCGCTGGAGATAACGTATGTTGGAGGCGGTGGTTGGTGATCCAGCATCCATACCATTCTGGTAAATCTCCCCAGGGAAAGTGAACGTTATGGAACGTCTTTTCCTGGAAATCCAATCTTGATAGAGTAGAGGTTCAGAGTTCAGACCGATCTTTGTCTAGTGAGTTCGACCGGGTCGACCATCTTAAGTGGGGGCCTATGTGACGAAACGGATAAATATCGTAAGATCTCTGCATAATAGCCCTTTGAAGGGAGTGCCATGCGTTGGTCTCCCTTTAATTTAATGTCAATTAATAGGGGAGTTCCCTAGAAACGTAGTGCGGGGGCGGAGCTATTCTAGTTATTTATAGAAGAATCTAGAATGTTCCCCCAAGTGCGTACGTGGTTTTGATCTCTAAGTTCACGAGTGCGTTGTGCAGCACGGGTTGGAGGAATCCATCGTGACTCTGGTTTTCTTCATGAATCATGAAAGTCACGCAGCCCGTGTAGGCGAGTGGAAGGCGGACTGACGTTGTCGGAGTCAGTCGCCCACCAGACCTCAGCGTGGAGAGATCATGGCCAGCAGGCTGCAGTAATTTGGATGTCAATAGTCGCGGCCAGAGCGGACATCTACAGTCAAGGTTGTGATTCTTCAATCACAGGTTAGTTGAGTACTTATTCTATGATTTAATTGTTGTCGTAATGCCGTGCTGAGTTCCCGGAAGGAAATAATTGCCATCGCAAAATTGAGTTGTCGCGTAGCGTTATCCGTTACAGTTGGCGGTTGCATTGTTAAGTAGGCTTTATCGATCAGCAATGTAATGTGTTACCTGACGGAACAAGCCGTGTTCCACCGCGAGTGGGGTGTAAATAAAATAGGCCGAACGATGTGCGTTACAGTGTGTAGCAGTTACGGGTTTGGTTTATTCATTACGCAGGCAAGGCGACAGTTTGTCCGTCATGACATCCACATGCTATACGCTGTAAATGATAAGGTATAGCTTATTATTAGAGATGTGTAATGTGCTTCGTGACATTAGAATGGTAACGTAATTGTTCTATCAGTGATGGTGATTTTTCGAGGAATCAAGGTGAGATCAGCTATGGTGTATTTGCTGTGTGCAGATAGCAGTGTTATTCCGCGTAAGCAGAATGGTGTTGCATCGGTGGGATAACAGTTGATAGGAAATATTCATGAAACTATTGGTCCTGCTTGTTGTCATGTCCGTCCGCTAGGATGACCGTGCGTGTTCCATATTGCGTTTGTCTAGGCAGCGGGAGGTAGGCCGGTACCCCCAACCCGATCAGTAATAGGTCCGACCCAATGCAATCGTGCATGTGCGATGGATGAACATACCCGATCGAGGATGATGCGGCGCTCTGTAATTCGAGGCCGAGGTGTCTAGATAGATCGAGGTTTGAACCTAACCGTTTCTGTCTCTAATATTCTACTCTTCTGGAACCCTGACTCGGTTCATGGAGTACTTGGAGTACTGCCGTGAGGTAGTAGTTGGGAGGGGCAAACCCCCCCCCCCCCCCCAAAAGGTGGAGCCAGAGTTTGGTAGTGGAGTCTGGAGGTTTGCTACATTGGATGACGTGACTTAAGTCGTCACGAGACAAGGTACACGAGACCCACAGTAGCTGTGGGAAAGTGTAGTGGTGGATGGCCACCACAGCTGTGTTCGACCGGCACAGGTATGACTGACCTGAAAGATAGTCAGTGAATACAAGGGCAACTCAGGATCTGGGGCAGGGATCCCAGACCTGACACTATGGCTGTGATATGATTTTGTTAGTTAAGTGTAACAAGTCATGAGTTCTCCTTAGTTAATGCTATAGTAGGGAATTATCAGGAGTATAATTCATTATGGACATATAGTTATTAATGTGTGTAATTCATCAGTCCATGGGTTAAGGGATTGATGAATTGATGAGTCTGTCAGGAAGGAGATGTCCGGCTGGACACCTTCTCGATACAGTAATCCCTACACTGAAAGGAAAGTAAGTGTATAGGTTGATTGATGATGGAAGATGAAACCGGATTGGACTGGCACCAGGCGAAGGATGCTTGACAGAGTCATACAGTCGACTCTGGTGCTAGGGGTTATATGTAGCCCAGAAGTGTTACTTGACTGAACAGGTGTGCTATTGCTTTTTCTACCATCATTATGCCTATATATTATAGTGACTAAGTAGATCTATGATGTGATGATTTCATACTCATGTTGGTAGACCTGAGGAATGTCTGAGAGGCAGGTGACAGGGTGGAGATGCTGGTAGTCTTTGTTGTAGTTGAGTACTCACACCAACCTCTCCGTGTTTCAGGATCTGTTATTACTATACAGTAGAAGATTCAAGAGCTGCACCATGAGCTCTATGGGCCCACTCATTCCAGGGCCTATCCAGAAGTTGATTGAGGTCATACTGGGAGTGGTTGTCTGATTCTGCGAGATCAATGTTGGAAGGAGCTGAGTGCTGAATAAGTCGGTAGGTCTAGGGTAGGACCTCCGTCAAGAGTCCGACGAGTGTCATCCGATCCTGAGAGGATCCAACACTGAAACGTCTGGTGATTCAAGCCAGTGAAGCACTGGTGACATTCAGTCTCTGTGTAAACCTTGGTAATTGCAAGGGAGTGACCTTTCAAGTTGTGCAGAGTGATCATTGTTACCGGTCACCATGACCTGTGTTATATGCTTCTGGCCCGGCTGGGTTATGGGACACCATGTATCAGTTGATGCTTACATAGTGTTTTTACATTGGTTACCTTTATGAAGCCAACATGTGGTCCAGTGAACTAGGACATTGATTACAACATTGGTGGAAACACCTGAGTGACATGGTTGTGAAGGTAGGGAGTTACCTCATGCCAACGTTATGAACTGTTGACAATGTTTGTGAAGGTAGGGAGCTACCTCATGCCAACGTGATGAACTGTTGACAGTGTATGCTAGGTTGTGATTACTACCCATGGATCAGGGTAGGTACATAATACTGTGTGAAGATCTATTGTCCAAGGACATGGAACTAAGGTGAAGTGTTTAGTCACCTGATAGACTTTACCAGTGACATTGTGTGTTCGTGTGGAGCAACCGCTTATTGTGTAAGTGACATATCAGTGTGTGGGTCACTGATGAGATAGAAGAGTGACCTGGCTCTTGTGTATTTTGAGACGGCGCTACATGTATTTTTTCTGCAAGTGGGAGACCGCTAATGTTCTAGGGTCGGCCCAGACTTCATCAAGAGTGTGACGAGGGAAATAGTACGACAGCAAGGAAGGATCCTTGTTCATCAGTGCAGTGTCCGTCAGGCAGTGGTACGGCGCTTGATCAGCCCTTGCTTGGTTCTCTGGGTGAAGAGGGAACTTTGGAGAGGCAGCAGACCTTGGAGTTCCAGTCCACTGGAGGAGCCTGGGTGAGTCGCTACCACGACTGGACAACCGCACGAGCTATCGTCCGCCTCCATGATGAATACTCATCTGCGTCTGTGATCTTGTACATAGTTCTTCTAGTCTGGCTTTCAGCCATCCTTCTCTGTGTTGTGGTTGACGTAGTTCAGAATTAAATTTTTGTTCTCTTAGCTATGACTTTGTGCAGTGATATGACTGGTGTCTGGTCCGAGCCCCCTTGGGGTTTGGAACCCTAGGTGAGGGAGGGGAGGTTAAGCTGTCCCGGCTTGTGTGGGGCCTGGTAGATGTAGAGTGCTATTGAGGTGGTTGGAGCAAAGGCAGGGGATAGTAACTATCGTGGCAAACCAGTCCAAGCCCCGGCGGTCTTGTCACAGACATACAGGACTTCGCGTTGGAGCTCAAGCCAACGAACACAAGCAAGCAAGCAAGCAACATGTTTTATTTTTACTACTTCAGTCTTTTCTATAAAACATTCCATAGACTAATAATGTTTAAATATTGAGCACAACCCACTACTGGCAACGCTGATCGTATTCCGGCATGAACCTAAGGCCTATCCACGTCAATATGGAAGCACTATACTCGAGTTTGGCTCTCGTTTGAGACCGTCAGTAGTGATCAGATCCGGAAACAAGGGATATGCACTACTGACGAGCTCAAACGAGAGCCAAACTCGAGTATAGTGCTTCCATATTGACGTGGATAGGCCTTAGGTTCATGCCGGAATACGATCAGCTTTGCCAGTAGTGGGGTGTGCTCAATATTTAAATTTCAAATCCTGAAACAACCAATTAATTAATAATGTTTAGCCGCTGTGGCGCAGGTTAGTGCATTAGCTTACAGCAACAGTGATCCGGGATCAATTCTCCACCAATGAGTATGAGTGTTATTTTTCTCTGATTAGTATAATTCTGCGGTCTACCCAGCTGCATAATGTGTATTACGGATACAAAGCAGAACGGTCTGGGAAAGAATTGCGAAAAGCAAAGAGCGCACCCTGATATGCAGTGGCCTGGAATGTGTAGAAGCCTAACATTCACACCCCGACTAAGTGTGTGATATGGGACTACCTTAGTTCATGTCGTCTGCTATTTAAGGAACTCTATGGCCTCCATCTGCGCTGACCCCGACAGGTAATGAGCATCAAATGGCAGGTCATAACAACAAACAGTGAAATGCTGATGCGGGCAAGTTTCCCACCATCATGGCAACGCTGAGCTTTGGAAGACAACGGCGACTGCGACTAGAAGACCGCATTATTAAACACATTTTATATGACGAGCTTCCATGGGCTAGACGACCAAAGGGTAGACAGCACATAGGATCCAAGGTTGTATGCAAAAAATCAGTGGAAAATTTCTCTGTGAGCACTGGGGAACTGGCTTACCCGCCGACCCGGTAGTCATGTGTTGAAATTTTCTTCAAGATGAGGGTTTGAATTGAAATACCACTACTTTTATCGTTTCTTTACTTATTCAGTCTCGGTAGAGATTTGTTCGCAGCAAGACGAGCATAATCTCCGCGGGCCTATTCTCGCCGGTAGCGAGATCCGCACAGTGGTAGGATGGGGGATTTGCCTGCAAGGACAAGTAATATCTCCTGCCGTAGCTCTGTCGGGCCTATTCCCGCTGGTCGCGGGGTCCGCTATAGTCAGGTGGAGAGTCTGACGATAGTGCACGCTTTACACAGGACCGGACACTTGTGATTGACAGATGTGCGCGCCCCTATGGTCCGGGCTCGTACGAGGCCCTCACCTGTGGGACTTGGCTGAACGCCTCTAAGCCGGGCCCCTTGGGTGTCAGGGTCTGGCCATAACTCGCCACCTGCTCGTGGTGGCGAGGTCTCGGAGGATTGTCGCTGCGCCGCCAGCGTCTGCAGCCTACCTTGTGCCAGGCGTATTGGTTACCCATTCCTCTGGACAACACAAGGTTAGGCCGAGAGAGAGAGAGAGATCATGTCGTTTGGGCACCACATGTTTCTCTGAAGCTCTGCCCAGGCATTGTGATGGAATATTGGCCACATTCCAACTCACATACTTTGGTCTGTCAAGACTGCAAGGTGCCATCAACTGGCTTCCTAAATCGACCCAGCCAGAAATACATCAGAACATTCCCAGAGAAGTGAGTAAGGCTTGTTTGCGTTCTCTCCGATCCTATCCGATCCGATACGTAGGGGGAAAAACTGTCCACCTGGTTCATCCAGCTTTAGCAGCCTTGGTTATAATTGTGGTAGTTCATGGTGCAGGTTTCGTTTCTTTTTTCTCTGTGTCAGTTTTCGCTGACTTTTCGATGCAGCAGAGTTTAAGCCTGTCACGTCAGCTGAGGGTTTGGCTGGTGGGATATCCTTTGTGTTTGTTTCTTCTTGTTTTTCCGTTTGTCAGTGCTGGCTCCTGGCTCGTCTGTTTTGAGTGGATGTAATCATTAGAAGGACACATCCTTTGGTTTAGTTGCTTTGTTTCCTTTTCCTTTTTAAAAATCTTAATTTTTTTAACCCTTGAATTTGTTGGTCATGGTAAATGTGTTGCTGACTTCAGCTTGGGGTTTCTCAGTGGACTTTGGCGTGGCTCCAGATTGAGGTTTTGAATGTATCTTTGACCTGGCTTCAGCTTGACCTGGCTTCAACTTGAGGTTTCTCAGTTGTCTTTTGCGTGTCTGCTGGCTTGTTTTGGGTTAGCTTCCTTTCGAGTCTTAGTTGTTCCCTTTCTATTAGAATCGCTTGTAGTATTTCTTCGTTTTCTTTCTTTATCTGAGCCAATGCGCTCCACTTCTAGCTGGGTGCTGCGCTGAATTTGTTATTTCTCCCGGAAGTCTTGCGTTGCTGCCGATGTCTTCTTCTTGGTTTTCATCGGTTGCCTTCTATGTCAGAGGTTTGTCGGAAGTCCTTGTCTTGTTTGGCCAGGGGACATTCGTTGAAGGCATGGACTTTGGCGCAGTATCGGTGTTGTTATACTTTAGCCAGCCTCTGGCACCGAGCGCATTGCGTAATTCTAGGAATAAAAGCTGTTGATGTTTCCTGTCCATCGTCACTTTGACAGACATCTCGCTCCCCTCCGTTGTCACCACCACTAGAGTTATTGATATCGTGTCGCAAGTCAAAAGCCGCCCGGTCGTTATGACTCGGATGTGAGGGTTCTTCTGCTGCTGCTGTGTTTAAAACTGGTCATCTGATAGCTCCGCTTCGATGCGTTTGATCACCCACCTGATCGTCTGCCGCATGATGTTTTTTTTTTTTTTTTTTCGACTTTGGTGTCTTTCTCCTAAATCTGCTTATAGGTAATCTTTGATCTTGTTTTCGGCAGGTTGTCGCCACCTTTGTCAGCGGTCGCTTCACTGGTGGCTTCTTGAGGTTGTCCTCGTTTCGGCTGCGATTACGGCGCTTTAGTACAGTAAGTAGGTAGGTTCTCTCCCCCTTCTTCTGGACGGCCTTGGTGTCGGTAGCGCTTCTTCACTTCTCTTCTTGAACATCGGGTGTCTTATAATGTTAGGCTTGGAACGTGCTTGAACTCAAGCGAAGTCCATACATGTGCTACAACATTTAGTGCACGGGAGAGATTGTGTGTGGATTAGCTTTCCCTATTACCAGTGTCCGTCGCCACCAGACAAACCCACTCCGACTTCTGATGTACTTGCAATTTTCTTCCCCAAGTCAAGGACAAGAAGTCAACATTTTAGTCAAACTTACCGGAATAGGGGTTGAAACAGATACCTGGACATTGGCACACCGGAAGTTTAAGAACGAGCGAACTTATCCTGACCTCTAAAGACAGCAGGCGTGATATCACCCATCGAAGGCGTCTCCGTGGCCAAGTTGTTAAGCCGCCTGCCTCACTCTCCGAATGTCGTGAGTTCGATTCCGGTCTCCGTCAATCGGTTCACGGCTGCAATTTGACACTGACTCCTGGGGGTCATCACTGGAGCTAAGGAATTGATACTTTGTACTTATGCGCAATTCTGCTTTTGTTTTTCGGCAGGCCGCTCTGCTGGAAGAGAGTGAACCATGTGGAATAAAATCATGTGCACTGAAGTCGATCTTCTCATCTATAAACTCCTTGTTAAACTCATCGAGTGCCGACTGTGCTAGCACGATATGCTGAATTAAAAAGGTGTCGTGTACTCAATATACTTACCGAGGACTGGAATATATTCGCATAAGGTCCATCCATCCATAAGTGTGGGCGGTCATGTTTTGCCATCTCACTCGATCACCAGAGTCGTGGATCAGCTCCGTGTTCCTGTCTCGACCATGCCACGTGGCCAAGCCATCCAGATATTTACTTCTCGGTTTTGCCCTTGGTCTCTTCCCTTCGATCTTGCCAGTTGTCACCAAGTTCTCCAAATCATTTCTTCTCATAACATGTCCAAAAAATGTTGACTGTCTACGTCTAATGACTCTAATCAGTTTACGATCTTCATTTGTTTCTTGAAGGACTTGTTCATTGGTTTTTCTGTCTGTCCATGGTATTCTTTGCATTTTCCTCAGAAACCACATTTCTACAGCCATCATATGTTTTTCAGCTTGATTGCTCACTGTCCATGCTTCACATCCATACAAAAGTACAGGTTCTATGTAGCACTTGAACACTCTTTTTCTCGTTTCAATTGATATCTTTTTAATGGTCAGTATGTTTTTCATCTTGCAAAAGGCTACCTTCGCAATGGCAATTCTTGTTCTAATCGCTTCAAGCACCTCCCATCAGATGTTATACTGTTCCGAGATAACTTTATGGATTCACTCGCTTAAGAATACGCCCATTTACTTGTATATTACATTGTGGTATTTCGTTTTTCACAGTGATGACCATAATCTGTGTTTTCAGTTTTAACCCTAGTTGTTCACTGTGTGCAACAACTGCATCTACTAAATGTTGCAGGTCCTGTTCATTCTCTGAAATCAATACTGTATCCTCTGCATATCTAAAAAAAAAAAAAGATCTGGAAACATTACACACCCCTGTCACACACCTCTTTTAATAGGCTGATATTGACCTACATCATTATCAATTATGATGGCACCTTGTTGTTTCCAATATATGTTTTTTTTACAAGTCTAAGGTCTTTTCCATCAATTTGTCGCACAAGATCACGCGGAGAGAATGTCTTTTCTCGAAGCTGGATGAAGCAATCTCAAAACAGAACTGAATACTGGCAGCCTAATCAACCAAGTGCTGTCTCCACACTGAATTCTAGCTGGAATATATTTCCAATAATTTCTTTTTATCGCCCTGTTTATAGAGTCTGACATGCTCACGTTCGTCTATCTCATGATTTTATCTTCCGTATAGTATCCTTGCCAGCCTATTGCTCGCCTGCCTTCGACTTTTCACTCCGCACTACCAGATAATCCCCAGCCAACGCTTTAACTAACGAGTCTCTGATTCAAATCGTCTGACAAGACGTAAAGAACCAACCATTGCAAAATATAAAAAAATGCAATTGCCCACTGAGAGTTAATTAAGGATAATGAACACAGAGACAGTATAACACAATGGAGCCACTACAGGAAGCAGGTAGCACCTCTAATCACTGTTTGAGTAATCACCTCTCCAGACACGCTGACATTCTCTTCTGTTGTAAAGCCGACAGCTTCTTCTGTTGTAAAGCTGACAGTCTCTTCTCTTGTAAAGCTAACATGCAATTAACGTATTCTTTGGAGATGGGGGATTAAATGTTTTATGCTGCACTTTGGATTTCACCACATTGTCTTTATCGTTAAACATAAGGTTCATTCCCCGTCCGCGCGCACTAATGCAACAACGTTAAATGTATTTCTATAGCAGACACAGCGATAGACTTTAAGAGTGATCGCATTTCCCATTTGAATAAGTAAAGTAAAGGGACATTTTCCACACCGCGAGGCCTACAGGGTAAGTGGTGATAGCTCCATATGTAAGGTCTATCGGTACTGGATGGGCGATGAAGTTAATGTAACACCGGCTATCTTCACTTCCCAGGGAATTTCTGATACCTATGTCAGGTGGGTTGACCTGAGAGCCCAGGTCACTTGGGAAATAAAAACCCAGCGTCGAATGGGATTTCGAATAGATAACCACCGGCCGACAGACAAGCGGGATAGACACGACGACCCTATCGCGACCCAAACTTTATATAAACACACAGACAGACAGACAGACAGACAGACAGACACACACACACACACACACACACACACACACACACACACACACACACTAGATCAGTGGTTCTCAACCGGTAGGGAATTCCCCCCCCCCCCACCCGGGACACCCTAAAATCCCCCCCCCCACCATGTCCCGGGTGGGGGGGGGGGGTGTTAGGATTATTTCAAGATCGCATTAATACAAGAACCGATTTCTTGATATTGCTTTTCCTTCCATACGTTACGGTTCTATACTTCTCGCCCTTCTAAAATTCATTTTATAACGTTAGTAGACCTGCAAATCACGTTTTATGTAGATGTCTAGACTTGTTCTAGTACAGTGGTTCTCAACGTTTTAAGGTTTCCGGAGTGGGGGAGGGGGGGGGGGGGTTAAGATTATTTCAAGATCGCAATTATACAAGAACCAGTTATTTGATATTGTTTTTCCCTCTAAATTTTACGGTTCTGTGCTTCTCGTCATAATGAAATTCGTTTTATAACGTAAGTAGACCCGCAAATCACGTTTTATGTAGATGTCTAGACTTGTTCTAGTATGTGTTATTAAATTTAGCTTCCACTTTTTATGTATACTGTGTAAGGGTGGAGGGGGGATTTTTATGGAGTAAATTTATAAAGGGGGGGGGGAGGGGGTGACGTTCTGAACATATGGTAAGAGGGCATGGGCCAAAAAAAGGTTGAGATCCACTGTTCTAGTGTGTGTTATTAAATTTAGCTTCCATTTTTACGTATACTGTGTAGTGCGGGGGGGGGGGGGTATGGTGACGGGGTGCACGGACCAAAAAAGTTTGAGAACCCCTGTACTAGATACTAGGTCTGGCAGTAGCAATATATAATCGCATGAGATATCACTCTTGGTTACCACATATACCTGTATGGGTGATGTCCCTTGATTACCATGTATACATTTATGGGCTATATATCTATTAGTTGCCACGTATACCTGTGTCGGCCATGTCCCTTGTTTACCATGTATACATGTATGGGCGATGTCCCTTGTTTACCACGTATACATTTAAGGACTATATCTATTAGTTACCACGTATACCTGTGTCAGCCATGTCCCTTGTTTACCATGCATACATGTAAGGGCGATGTCCCTTGTTTACCACGTATACCTGTATGGGCGATGACCCTTGTTTACCATGTATGGGCGATGTGCCTTGTTTACCACGTATACCTGTACGGGGTTATGTCTGTTGGTTACCACGTATACCTGTCTGGTCTATGTCTCTTTAGAACCACGTTTACCTGTATAGGCTGTGTGCCTTGGTTACCAGGTATGCCTGTTTCACACTGTAGCGCGCTTGTCTGTAGTATATAAAGCATAAGTACAGATCTGCCAACTGCCCAGGTAACATCGCAGTCAGGAAGTTTCCAACTAAACACCTGAATTGTAGCAGTTCCAGAATCAGGACTGGTGTGTTTAGAAGTACAATTCATTGATTTTTGGTGTTCCAAGATGAGGAGAATGAGTGTTGCTATATTTGTTCTGACAGACTCCGAGAAAATACGGATTTTCTCCGTCCCGGTTGTCCCGTTTCCAACTATATCTTTTATTGGCGGGTAGTTTAATATTTGAAATAAAACAAGAATTTAAATGATGCAATCGTGCGAGTCACAAAATTGTAAGGTAATTGAGAGAGAGAGAGAGAGAGAGAGAGAGAGAGAGAGAGAGAGAGAGAGAGAGAGAGAGAGAGAGAGAGAGCGAGCGAGAGAGAGAGAGAGAGAGAGAGAGAGAGAGAGAGTGGGAAGGAGAAAGAGACTGGTTGGTTGATTGAGTAGTTGGTTAGTTAGTTAATTAGTTAGTCAATCGGCCAGCCAGCCAATTAATTGCTGCTTTTAGCTAGCTAGTTAGTTACTTACGTAGTTAGTTAGTTAATTAGTTAGTTGGTTGCTTAGTTAATTAGTTAGTTCGCTCCTCAGTTACAACTACGCAACCAGCAAGTGATGACGTTTATTTCGAGTGCCACGTACAGATTTTCGTGTGACGTCCATATAACAATACAAGAGGTAAAGGTATCCCTTTTCCTGTAGATCTTACTGGAAAGATGCATTCCTTAATACGGCGAAAGTATTCCCTCAGCATACCTGAGTCTCCGACCCCAATACTAGAGTTATAGACATACCACAAATATGACCACATTCAGACACTAATCTTCACAATGTACAGAGTGTAACATTATATGAGGGTAGGTCAGAAAGTTATGTACTACAATTATTACTTCTTTACCGTTAATTTCTACTTCTTAGCATTATCGGCTTTTTTTTCCTTGCATGTCCTACACAGGACATACTAGTCAACCCCAGCATTTTTACTGTTCGTGATTCCTGGCCAAATTTTACTTTCAGTAGTTTGCCATTGCTTTCTGAACGATCGGCCCCTATACCTTTTTCGAAAAAAAAAACCCAGCACCGCTGTGTTTCGAACCCGGGTATACAGGCTCACAAACCGCGTTCGCAAGCCCTTAGCCATGGGGGTGTCAGGTCTCGACTGTATTGTGTGGGGCAGTACATTACACCACACTTTGTTGATTGCCTCCCTTGTTTGCAAACTTGAGTGAGGACGCGTGTTGTCGTGAACGAGAAGAAGTTGCTCTCTATTCTAGTGAGGCCTAACCCTGCAGTAACGACGATTGAGTTTTGTGAGTGTTTTGATGTAAATTTCCTTATTGATGGTTCCACCTTTCGGCAGCACATCCACGAGAATAACCCCACCAATGTCCCAAAAAGCTTTACCGGTTGATGCAGTTGTATTTACCCCCCCCCCCCCCTTTTTTTTTTACAGGTGATTGAGGATAATGCCACTCAATTGACTGTCTTTTTGTCTCCGGCTCAAAATGATGAACCCAAGTTTCGTCTCCTGTCATAGCGTTTGACAAAAAAAAAAAAAAAAAAATCTGTCTCGAACCGCCGCAACAATTTCGAACACATTGTTTTCTATGTTCTTATGGTCCTCTGTGAGAGCTCGAGGAAACCATCTAGCACAGTGGTTCTCAACCTGTTTTGGCCCGTGCCCCCCTTCACCATATTTTCAGAACGTCATCCCCCCCCCCCCCCTCCTTTCGTATTTCCTACCTAAAAATTCCTCCCTCCCGCCCCTACACAGTATACGTAATAATGGAAGCACATACTAAAGGGGGGGGGGGGAGCTGCGTGGTCTGAGGTATTGTGTCCGCCTTGAGTGCTGGAGGTCCCGGGTTCAAGCCCCGGTGATGCCGAAATTTTTTCATGTGGACCTCTAGTAATAAATTTCCCCTGGTCTCTGGGTAGTGAGATCGGACGCCCCTGTGTATTGTTGCGCACGTAAAAATCCCTTGGCACTGGAAATCGAAAAGAAGTAGCCTAACGGCGCTGCCCGGGAAAAACTTCGAGTTAAATATCTACCCACAGTATTTTCAGGATCCTCGCCGGTGCTACGGAGTTCGTGCAACGAGCTGAGTTTCCCCAGACTCAGATTTGAGTTAGGAGGAAAATGGAGCACTTATGGATTGCACCCATGTGCCGTGATGTTGATCCATCGACTAAACTAAACTAAACTAAATCATACTAAAACAAGTCTAGACGTCCACATAATTCGTGATTTGTGGGTCTACTTACTTTATTAAATGAATTTTAGAAGGGTGAGACATACAGAATCGTAAAGTATGAAGGAAAAAACAAGATCAAGTAATCGGTTCTTGTATTAACGCGATCTTGAAATAATCTTCATTCCCCCCTGGAAACCCCAAAATTCCCCCCTAGGGGGGAATTCCCCACTGGTTGAGAACCACTGATCTAGCACAAGCATTTGAATATCCCAGATTTTTGCAAATTTCAATCGCACTACCTTTGCTTATTGAAAGCTGCATGGACAATTGTTGATTGGCAATTCGCCCATCTCTGCGAATAATGATGTCAGCACGTTCTAACATGATCCGGCAGGTGTTTGTGGCATTGCGTCTAGAGCGCGGCTTATCAGCCAGCTCTACATCTTCACTTGCAGAAACCAAAACTCTCTGCGACCAGCGACTAACTGTGCTTCCATCGACTGCAAAAGTGCCAGATGTTAACAATAGTTTCTTTCTCTGCGATCAACAATTCTATAACAATCCTCTGCTTGTAACCTACATCATGAATATCTGCTATTTCAACAGTTTTGTGTCGCGGTTAGAATTGGTTTACAGAGGTGCAAATTGGTATGCCCCCTTCAAGAGATTATAAACTTAAATTGGTGCAAATGTAATGCTTCTGTCTTTATTATTAGCTGAGATGATAATTATGGTGCATAACATTCTGACCTACTCTCGTAAATTGTTCAGACAAATTGTGAAATAATACGATAGTTAGACATACACCTAGACAAGGTAATGACAGTATTTATGACAGACACTTCACGAGACACACACTCCACATTCGCTCAGTGAAGTGACAGACCCTATTCAAAATATAACAGAGAAACTTTAATTAAGAACTATCAGCAGAGAGATTAAAAGAACGAACGAGCTAACAAACTTTATTTTCAAAGGGTCACAATTCACCCAGGCTCGTCTTACATTCGGCCCTTCCAATCACTCATCGTTCGTTGATAAATGATCTATTGTGTATCTTACATTCACATAGGGGGAAAATTATCAAATGAATGTTGTAACCATAAACAATAATATTACCATGTAATGAGACAGGCAGGCAGACACAAGTACACAAGTACATGCATAAACACATAATACATATCTACAACCATACTTGTTACATCATGTACACAAACTCTCACAGTTATTCGCTCAATCAGTAACACATATATACCCACTCACAATCACAAACTCACTATCAAACGTTTACTTATACATACATACATACAGACTCTCTCTCTCTCTCTCTCTCTCTCTCTCTCTCTCTCTCTCTCTCTCTCTCTCTCTCTCTCTCTCTCTCTCTCTCTCTCTCGCTCGCTCACTCGCCCTTATATGGTCATGCATACACACAGCAAGGCACACACATTCAATGTCACTGAAGATAACATGTTCTACTCCTGATGATTCAATCTAATTGGGTCGAGGAAACATCATGAGAACTATTTTAGAGTTGAATATTAGTAGTGGACATCTGTAAGTGTAGTGAACACTGAACACAAACTGGGTAACGAGTCACCTCGTGTCCTTTCTTTCCTGGTACGTTAAAGCCCGCACGACAGATAATCTATAACAGAGTAGCCTGTTATAGGGGTTGTATGGCATTGAGGGGCTAGCTGGTGCGCAACGTAAAGATTTATTATTGAGCAGTGCACGGGTGAGCACCATGGTTGGAGGTAACTAAGGGGGTGTCGTGGGGTGAGACGACAAGCTAGTTACAGAAGAGAAGCCGTGGTACCATCCGCCAGACAGGTCGTGTGAATTGGGTTCCATCCGGAATGTTTTATGTTGAGCGGGCTTCGGTTTTGAAGAGTCGATCCTTGTTTTGTCAACTCATTCGAATACTACTTTGCCATTTTTGATATGACAACCAATAAACGATGGAACTTTAAGGCTGCAGATTTGAGTTGCTTGTATTCAAGATCACCTCTATACGACACGGTTAACCTTGGCTCCCCTACTCTGCTATAAATAGCTGACTTTCTCAAGGTCCCAAAATCACACTTTCACGCAGCAACTGGAAATCACACAGCATAGTTAAACACAAGATGACCATACAAAACATTCAACGGACACCGTCAATGATCTCGTTGTTACTGAATGACAGAACATGACCCTATAAATTTATCAAGGAACCAGGGGGGTCCTGAAACAATTAAAAACATGGGCGAATATCCCAAGCCTTACCCAGACATTTCCTCCTTATCAACATTATCCACTATTAACTTTATGATGATGATATCTGCTCACTTATTGTCCGGAATAAGAGACCTTCTATAAGTCTGTGAAGTGGTAGAACCATCACATTTCGCTGACATGGATGCATCGAGGAATAAGTCACTCTTTTCATCACCATCTCAGTACAGACTACATGCCCTCTTAAAAAAAATAAGAATTATCTCAAGGGCAACTAGTATAATAAAAACTGTCCACTAATTGTGGCACGTTACATCTACCTTAGCTACTTGTAATCGCCATGTCAAGATTAGGTTTAGATTGTGGCACGTTACATCTACCTTAGCTACTTATAATCGCCATGTCAAGATTAGGTTTAGTGAGCCAGGTTTGATTGATTATTGCACATTTTACATGCATGTTGTTTCTGTTGTTGTCGTTGTTATCTAAGATTAGATTCATAAGTGATGTATGAATGACATAATGTATAGGAGCAGAGAGATAAGAAGGGCAGCATGTCAGACAGGTCTGCGTGCCCAATTATTAACCCTTTGGAAATAAAGTTGAGGGAGACTACGTACGTCGGCGCCTGTCGTATCTTCCTTTAAAGTGTCGTCCCGGGAGTGAGGGGAGTCAACACCCACATTATAATATTTTCCCTTTATCAATATCTTGGAGAATCCACCAGCTTCCGTCCAACACACTCCATCAGCCCGTGGACACCTTTTCCTATCACTCTCTCACTGTCGTACTATGCCCCCTCTCATACTTCCCCAACGCAACATATTAAACAACTCTTGCTTCTAAAAATTAATACAGATTAATTTATTAAAAGAAAAGTGTAATGTACGTGAGACGTGTATGTGAAGAAAATGTGTGATGTGTTCTATAATGTGTGTAGGATCGGACTCTCAGATAATAGCATAGTCAGTTCATCCTTGCAAGGACACACCACAGCACGTTAAGTCAGAACAAGTCCATCTCACCCGGTACTGTATCTCTCCTGCCGGACACCGACTGTCATCTGTAGCTACCTGGTAATCCATCTTCCTGATCATCCGAAATAGATACTTTTTGTAAATTACAGCTGATCATGGACCGGTTGCCCAATGCACATAATTTCCTATCGCTCTTAAAGAATGCACAAATTCTTTGTAGTGAGTATTTAGGTATCACTGTTATTGTTAATATACTTGAACCTAACTAGTGTCTATCTAGGTTCAGGTATCATGTCTTTTGAACTATTTCACTAGAATATATCACACCATGTGACTATTATATTTGAATGTTCTTGTTTAGGTATCAATGTTCTTATTCTGTGTGATGCAGCAACAATCATCACCCATCTTAAGTGAACCCTAACAAGCAGGAATCGTCTTCTGAGTCATGTTATGGTGAACCCTCCTGATTATGAGTCCAGCGTAAACATAATACCATCTTTCTTCTCGGACGTTATTCCTTTTTAGTAAGAAACATTTGAGTGTCCAACTGGTGTTATGTCTAATTGAAGTTGCACTTCATCAAACCCAGTGTTGAACTTCCTCGTAACTGGTATGGAACCTGTGAGAGAAACAACACATCTTGTGATAGTACTAGTCACTGATCCTACCGGCTGAGTGTAAGCCTATTGCCTTGCTCAGTTATTTTACAGCTAACTAAACTCTGTCATAGAGCATATTAGTTCCTCACCTACGTCCGAATCAGGCGATGACAAGGAAAGACCCATAAACAGAGTGCACAACTTCAGTGGGCAAACCATTGAAAGATCCCCCCATTGGACACTTTCCCCATCTTAAATCTCTCCAATTATCACCCCGCTATCCTATTCATCCTAGCAGAGCCAATTATCACTTCACTACTCTAACTAGTTTTCAACTAACAGTGCTAATCATCACACTCTAGTTTTAACAAGACTACTGCCTATATTAATTAGGCCTAAATAGACTATATTGACTACCTTATGCAAAACCGCCTCATTCCGGGATGGCTGCTACACTTTGCCATAACGACACATGCTAGTTAATTTTTAAATTAATCTAACACTGTAGAGCTCTCCCACAAACACGTCCATCCTAATCCACGGTTTTGGTCAACACTCATTGTCACCAATTCAGGTTTTTCAAACAGCCTAAAATTGGTCACGTGACGGTATTCTTTATGTCCACACAGGTGTTATTTGAGCATATCATCCATTGTCAATAATCTATCCTCCCTGGCTCAATCAATGTCAGAGGTGTCATCACTTGTTTTGACTCCCACAACAAGCTAGCGAGTTCCTGTATGCCCAACAGCAGTTTTCAATAACAAGCTGCCAATCCGCGTGATGTCCGGAAACTCTAAATGATAGAAGGGACTGTTTTCTTCCGAGCTGAGTACTTCCGCTTAAATCCGACCTGTTTATGAACTGTCAAAGTGGTGTATAGATTCATCTCACTCACTTCCAAATGTTCCCATTTTGTCGACCCCATGTAAACACGTGCAGCTGCAACTTTTGACCGTCCTGGGGATTTTGACATCCAATTTGTTTTCTTCTGTTAGTTAAAATAGTTTTGGCTTTGCAGATAGGCCGGTTAATCAGAAAAACTCTATAGTAATCAACTGGTTAAACGCGGTGTTTTATTTTTGTGACAGCGCCCAACCCTCGTCCGACTGTGCTTATCACATTCTAGTGCCGCTTCCTATCAACTACTATATCACGCCCCGGCTATCGACTCACTACTCCAGGCTGCCAGAATCAGGCTATAATTTAGGCAACGTGAGTGGCACCTTGCAGTCTTGACAGACCAAAGTGTGTGAGTTGGAATGTGGCCAATATTCCATCACAATGCCTGGGCAGAGCTTCAGAGAATCATGTGGCGCCCAAACGACATGTTCCCACTCTCGGCCTAGTCTTGTGTATTCCAGAGGAATGGGTAACCAATACGTCTGGCACAAGGTAGGCTGCAGACGCTGGCGGCGCAGCGTCGAATCCTCCGAGACCTCGACACCACGAGCCGGTGGCGAGTTATGGCCAGACCCTGACGCCCAAGGGGCCCGGCTTAGAGGCGTTCAGCCAAGTCCCACAGGTGAGGGCCTCGTACGCGACCGGACCGTAAGGGCGCGCACATCTGTCAATCACAGTTGTCCGACCTGTGTAAAGCGTGCACTATCGTCAGACTCTCCGCCTGACTTTTAGCGGACCCCGCGACCAGCGGGAATAGGCCCGCCAGAGCTACCGCAGGAGACATTACTTGTCTATTGCGAGCAATGTCTCCCATCCCTCCACTGTGCGGCTCCCGCGACCAGCGAGAATAGGCCCGCCGGAGATTATGCTCGTCTGTTGCGAACAAATCTCTACCGAGACTGACTGAATAAGTAAAGAATCGATAAAAGTAATGGTATTTCAATTGATTGAAGTTCTAATTGGCCTGGCCGAATGTAATATATGTTGTGCTGATAGCACATTTCTTCTAGTGAAGATCTGTGAATTTATAGAAATCCATTCTGTCGCCATGCATTCCCTCAGAAGACATTGCCGCCATGCATTCCCTAAGCAAATATTACCGCAATGCATTCCCCAACATATATTGCCTCTGAAGTGTGAAGTGTTAGGCCTTCACATATTCCAGGCCACCACATACGAGGTGGTATATCCTGTTCATCCCTCGACGCATTTCCTTCTGAGCCAAAGCTCAGAAAATTATGAAACATTGTCTGGTACCCATATTTGTGATTCTGGGTCGACCCAGAGGTGTACTCATTGGAACATATAAAACTACCTGTGCTAGGATTAAACGATACTGTTTAGACAGGCTAACGCACCAACAACTTTACTACAACAGCTCCTATATGCCACCACAGCTCCTATATGCCACCACAGCTCCTATATGCCTGCTGCATGTTATTTCAGTCTCAAAAACACAAATCACGCACCCAACACAAGTAATAATTAAATAAATAGAACATTTTTTCTTAATGTGTTAATGTTAAAGGAATCTGATGCGACTTAATTGCACTGGATTGTATCCCATATGGCTCGGCCTTCTTTTTCCTGAACGGTCTACCGGAGGAGTCGCACAGAGAACAAACCTCCACAGCGACGACCCCCAGTGGTCTACGATACAACCGCACTCGCGATACGAATGACGGGATGCGGAGACAAACCGACGACTTCCCTAGCACTATGTTGCTTGCCTACTTCACCAAGGAGCGCAACAAGTAGTTTTATAACTACAATAATGAGTGGCACCTTGCAGTCTCGACAGACCAAAGTATGTGAGTTGGAATGTGGCCAATATTTCATCACAATGCCTGGGCAGAGCTTTCAGAGAAACATGTGGTGCCCAAAAGACATGTTCCCTCTTTCGGCCTAATCTTGTGTTTTCCAGAGAAATGGGTAACCAATACGTCTGGCACAAGGTAGGCTGCAGACGCTGGCGGCACAGCGTCAATCCTTCGAGACCTCGCCACCACGAGCAGGTGGCGAGTGATGGCCAATCACAAGTGTCCGGACCTGTGTAAAGCGTGCACTATCGTCAGACTCTCCGCCTGACCTTAGCGGACCCCGCGACCAGCGGGAATAGTCCCGCCGGAGATACTGCAGGAGATATTGCTCGTCTATTGCAAGCAAATCTCCCATCCTTCCACTGTGCTAATCTCGCGACCGGCGAGAATAGGCCCGCCGGAGATATTGTTCGTCTGCCGCGGACAAATCTCTACCGAGACTGAATAAGTAAAGAAACGGTAAAAGTAGTGGTATTTCAATTGCGCTTGCGCTCCCACTTACGCTACACCCTTCATGTGTCTTCACAAAGTCGGACTAGAGTTGACTCTAGTCCGAACTACAATAATAAATATGTGAAAATAACATACGTTTCCCCAATTATTGTTCCCAATAGAAATACAGTAAGGAAGCCTTCATGAGTACTCGGTGAGGGCATTATATATATATATATATATATATATATATATATATATATATATATATATATATATATATATATATATATATATATATATACAGACATATATATATATATATATATATTTAAAAATTATCTAATCATTATTCTTTGCGATTCCGTTTACCTGCGTTCCAAACACAGCTGCGCCCGGTTTGGCAGCAGACCGTGTCGCGCTGGGTTTCAGCGTGATGATATGGGAGCCTGTCTTTCAGAAAGCAATGACAACTTGCCAAGACATCAACAACAGCAGTGCTGGTGTTGACAGCGATGTCCTGTAGATAGGATTTGCAAAGAAAAACAAATTATTCGGCCTCTATGGCGAAGAGGTTACAGACGCAATTCGTAATCCCGCATACCGCGTTCCAAACACAGCTGCAGGTGATTTGGAAGCAGACCGTCTTGCGTTGGTTTCCCATGCAAAGGTATGAGTGCCGGTCGTTCAGAAAGCTATGACAAACTACTGAACGTAAATTTACCAAGAAATCACGAACATCCAAAAATGCTGGGGATGGCTGCAACGTCCCATAAAGAATATTCAACTTGTTTTTAAGAATCATTAGTCGATGGGTGATGTGCTCAACAACATACTGACCGCCTTTATTTCCCTGAACATTTTCTGGTGCCCATTTTAGACTGGCTCGATCTGGGAGACCAGGTTACTTTAAAAACACATCCGCCGTTATAGAGATTCAAACACGTGGCCACCGGGGCAGCGGACAAGTGCGCTAGTCAATGCGGCATTCACAATAGGCACTTACCTCGTATCAAACGTGAGTACTTCCACATTCAACTCTTAGCTCCAGCCACTTTAGGTTACTGACCTATTTCAGATTCCCTAGATTGTGCAAGATGGGGCGCCTAATTTGAAGTCTAAGCACGTAGCCCAAAATGATGATCATAAGCATAGGAATAGACGAGTACACTTCGTGGCAGCTTCGTTTGACGAAGGAAGCACATCTGAGTAGCCTCTACATTGTATCGAATCTGGATATTCTGGGTCAATAAGTCCCACACAAAGAGCCGTGTGGCCTGAATGTCTCGATTGTTTTTACTTTCACGAACATATAACTATTGAATATTCTTCATGAAACTAGAATCTATTTCTGCGGATTAGTCTCATGTACCAATTGGCAAAGACTTCATAGCCGAGAATTAGGACTGACTCATTAAAATTTCTAGATACTTTATATGTACAATGCACTCCTGATAAGGCGAACTCACATAGGGCCCAAGCAATAATTCTTCTTATCAGAAATGCCTCTTCTAAGAGACAAGGGACAAATAAGAAAAATTGTTCTTTACAGAAATGTCACCACATCCGAGGTCGCTTTAAGTGGTTTCCTCTCTCTCTCTCTCTCTCTCTCTCTCTCTCTCTCTCTCTCTCTCTCTCTCTCTCTCTCTCTCTCTCTCTCTCTCTATATCATCATTGGCACCTTGCCGTCTTGACAGACGATAGTTTGTGCTTTAAAAAGGCATAATAACTTTTAACTATGGCGGTAGCGAGTGTGACTGATAAGGCCAATTTGCGCTGTAAATGTCCGTTCACAGTGGGTGCATGTGAACACGTGGTCATTTCCACCATCATGCACCATCTTACGTCTCAAACGCTTGGTGTGTGACTTTTCTCCTTTGACTTTATTCCATTTCTGATATTTGCCCTCCATGCAACACGTTCAGCGGCGACTTGCTCCCAATGTGCATTATCAATGCCTGTATCAATCATGTCCCGCTTACACACATCTTTGTATCGTAGTAGAGGCCGACCCTGAGATCTCTTACCCATCTGTAATTCACCAAAAAAGATATCCTTTGGTATTCTACCATCATCCATCCTCCTAAGATGTCCTATCCATCTAAGTCTACGAAGACTGAGCATGGAATAAACTGTCACACAACCTGATCTTTCCAATACTTCAGTATTTGTGATTTTGTCTTGCCACTTAATACCAAGAATTCTTCGCAGACACCGCATATGAAAGCTGTTTAAATTGTTCTCTTGGTGTGAGTAAGTTGTCCAGGTTTCACTGCCATAGAGAAGAGTACTAAGGACACAGGCTTGATAGACAAGGACTTTTGTTTTGGCAGTAAGCTTCCTGTTCTCCCAGACTCTTTTTCTTAACCTGTTCATTGTTGTTGCTGCCTTACCAATCCGGATGTTGATTTCCTGATCTAGGGATAATTTGCTATTTACCACTGATCCTAGATATGTAAAATGGTCTACTATCTCTAGTTCGGCGTCGTCAATAAAGATTGATGGTACCCCATGTGCACCTTGTGACATAATCTGTGTCTTCTTTTTGCTAATTGTTAAACCAAATTCAGAACAAGCATTGGAGAATGCAGATAGTAGACATTGCAATTCTTCCTCAGAGTGGGTCGTAACTGCAGCATCATCTGCAAAAAGCAACTCTCTGATCAGTACCCTCCTAATTTTGGTCTTAGCCTTCAATCTCTGAGCATTGTAGAGGCTGCCATCTGAGCGTGAGTGAATGTATATACCACCATCCTGATCACGAAATGCATATTTCAGTAGAAGTGAAAAGTATATTCCAAAGAGGGTGGGAGCTAGTACACAACCTTGCTTAATTCCACTCTTGATTTCAAATTCTTCAGAAGTTGCACCATCAAACTTGATTATACCCTTCATGCCTGTGTGGAACGATTCCACAATGGACAGAAGAGTTGGTGGGCAGCCAATCTTCTTTAGTGCCTTGAACAGACCCTCTCGACTGACCAAATCAAATGCCTTTGTGAGGTCGATGAAGGCAATAAACAGTGGTTGATTCTGTTCACGGCATTTTTCTTGCATTTGTCGCAATGAGAATATCATATCAGTGGTAGACCGGTTCTGTCGAAAGCCACACTGTGATTCGGGGTAGACTTGATCTCCTAGGACTTGAAGTCTGCGCAGAACAATTCTGGCAAATACTTTTCCAACAATACACAGAAGTGAGATACCCCTATAGTTGTTGCAGTCGCTCCGATCGCCCTTGTTCTTGTACAGTGTTATGATGCTTGAATCTTTGAAATCCTGTGGGACTTGTCCTTCACGCCAGCATAGCTCTATTAGCTGGTGGATCTGTATAGTGAGTGTGTCTTGCCCACTCCTGATAACCTCTATTGGAATCCCATCCTTACCTGGAGCCTTGCCAGATGCAAGTTCATTTATAGCACACTTAACTTCTGTTATGGTGGGAAGTGTGTCCAGGTGGTCAAGAGTTGGTAGAGCCTCTATGGCGTTGAGGGCATTATCCGCTAGTTTGGTCTCACTTGAGTAAAGCTCCAAATAGTGCTCTACCCATCTGTCCATCTGCTGTTTCTTATCAGTGATGACTTCTCCAGTCAAGGTTTTCAATGGTGCACTTCTTTTGATCACTGGACCACAGGCTTTCTTTATTCCTTCATACATGCTTCTTATGTCTCCCTTATCACTTGCGATTTGAATGGACTCACATAACTTGATCCAATAATCATTTGCACACTGCCTGGCAGCCTTTTGCACATCCTTCCTAGCTTGCCTTAGCTCACTCAGAGTGTTACGCGTTGGTCTTTCCTTGTTTCTTAAGAGAGCTTTCTTCTTCTTATCAATCAAGGGCTGCAGAGTCTCGCTGTTGGCCGCAAACCAGTCCTGCCTCTTATGATCCACAGTGCCGTAAACCTTTACGGCAGTTTTACAAAGAGTTTCCTTAAGTTTATTCCATTTATCATTTACTGTACAATTTTCTGGTGTATCAGTGAAAGCGTCTTCAAGTTGCTGTTGAAACTGAAAGCACTTTTCAGGATCATGAGTGTTAATAATATTAATCCTGGGGCTAGATTTGTGTTTAGCTGTGTAGATTCTCTTTGGTCTCAGTCTAACCCTTGCAACAACCAAAGAATGATCCGTATCACAGTCAGCACTGTGGTAACTACGAGTCAATGATATATGGTTCAGATGTTGTCTCCGTGTGATGATGAAGTCCAGCTGGTGCCAATGGCCGGATCTTGGATGTTTCCATGTGACCTTATGCATCGCTTTTGTTTTAAAAAAAGAGTTTGTAATACATAGGTCATTACTGGTGCAATGCTCCAGCAGCCTTTGCCCATTTTCATTCATGCGACCGATGTTGTATTTTCCAAGGCACACTGGCCATGAACTCGAGTCCTTGCCCACACGAGCATTGAAATCACCGAGCATATAAATGTAGTCGGATTTTGGAACTGCCTTGATCACAGAGTCTAACTCCTCATAGAACAAATCCTTTACATCATCAGAGGAATCGAGTGTCGGTGCATATGCAGTAATAATGGTGGCAAACCCACAAGAGGTTGCCAAGCGCAGGGATAATAGTCTTTCATTTCCTCCTGCTGGAATTTCAATCATTCCCAGTAGCGAATTCTTCACTGCAAAGCCCACACCGTGTTGCCTTTTTTCTGCCTGCCCTTTACCCTTCCATAAAAAGGTGTAGTTGTTTTCCCTGAGTGACCCTTCCTCAGCGAGGCGAGTCTCCTGCAGGCCAGCAATATCAATGTTAAGACGATTGAGTTCGGCATCAATCACAGCCGTTTTTCTCACATCGTCAATATTGGTCAAGTCAGTGGAAAATCCTGGACACATGGTTCTCACGTTCCAGGTTGCAAGCCGTAGCTTGAGGTTTCTATTTATATTTTTGTTTGTACCTAGTGCATTGGTTTTACAGCCTGCGATTCAGATTTTGTCCTAGCCCCAAGCACCCATTGAAGCAGGCAGGCTGTGGCGGATCAGCACCCAATTGGCTGGGGGCTGCCCAGCTTGAGGCGGGCGGTAGCTGATCAGTGACACCTATAGGTGTCTCCCACCGTCAGAGGCAACGCGTGGCGCCCCATGTCTACGCCAACTGACAAGGACTTATAACCCGTAACAGTTGCCTCTCGCTTTGATTCCGAGACCAGTTAAGACCAGGGATGGAGTTATTGCCTCTCCATAGCACAAAGCCTGGGCTAAAATATAGAGATCATGTGTTGCCCATGCAGCATGATCCCTCTCTCGGCCTGCCTAGTTCACTCCAGAGGAAAGGTAACACCCCTACATCTGGAACAAGACAAGCTGCAGAAGCTGCCGGATCAGCAAAGCAATGCTCTAACTGTCCGCCTGTCGGAGCTTCGATCCTAGACCAGTCGCCAACCAAGGCTTAGGGCCTGGTCTGCCCTGCCATGACAATTTTGTCTTTAGCTTGCATTTCCTCGCACCAGGGTAAGGCTTGTACCCTCCCAATTGCGCTCTTCCGCCCGAAGCCGTTGGCACAATGTGGGGTGTCGGGTTTGGTAAGCGCCGCCCAACGTTCGGCGCTAACAGAAACCAGGTCGTACCGTCTACTGTTATACGGTAGCTCAGTCATATCTGACTAAGACCTGACTGACAATATATATATACTGACTATATATACTGACTGACTATATATATAGGCTCAAAGACCCCTCTGCCATACACCGCAAGGTACTATATTGTCAGTAAATGACAGTTTTATATATATATATATATATATATATATATATATATATATATATATATATATATATATATATATATATATATATATATATATATATATATATATATATATATATATATATATATATGCCTTTCGTGATCAGGATGCCGGCCTCTATAATGCTCAGAGATTGAAGGCCAAGACCAAAATTAGGAGGGTACTGCGAGTTGCTTTTTGCGGATGATGCTGCAATTATAACCCACTCTGAGGAAGAATTGCAACATTTACTATCTGCATTCTCCAATGCTTGTTCTGAATTTGGTTTAATAATTAACAAAAAGAAGACACAGATTATGTCACAAGGTGCACATGGGGTACCATCAATCTTTATTGACGACGCCGAACTGGAGATAGTAGACCATTTTACATATCTAGGATCAGAGGTAAATAGCAAATTATCCCTAGACCAGGAAATCAACACCAGGATTGGTAAGGCAGCAACAACAATGAACATGTTAGCAAAAAGAGTCTGGGAGAACAGGAAGCTTACTGCCAAAACAAAAGTCTTCGTCTACCAAGCCTGTATCCTTAGTATTCTTCTTTATGGCAGTGAAACCTGGACAACGTACTCACACCAAGAGAAACGTTAAACAGCTTTCATATGCAGTGTCTGCGAAGAATACTTGGTATTAAGTGGCAAGTATTGAAAAAGATAAGGTAGTATCGGAAAGTATTGGAAAGATAAGGTTGTGTGACGGTGTGTTCCATGCCCAGTCTTCGTAGACTTAGGTGGATAGGACATGTTAGGACGATGGATGATGTTAGAACATCTTTTTTGGTGAATTACAGATAGGTAGGTGACCTCAGGGTCGGCCTCTACTACGATACAACGATGCGTGTAAGCGGGACATGATTAATACAGGCATTGGTAATGCACATTGGGAGCAAGTCGCCGCTGAACGCGCTGCATGGAGGGCAACTATCAGAAATGGAATAAAGACAAAGGAGAAAATGATTGCAGATAAAGCACACACAGAGCGTGAGAGACGTAAGATGGTGGCATGATGGTGGAAAGGATCATGTTTTCACATGCATCCACTGTGGACAAACATTTGCAGCACGAATTGGCCTTATCAGCCACACTCGCCAACGCCATTATTAAGCCTTTTTGAAGCACAATGTACCAAACTATCGTCTGTCGAGACGGAAAGGTGCCAATGAATATATAATAAGTTAGATTCGGATAATCACCAAACAATATTATGTTTTGAATAACGAAGACACAAACAATAGATTGCACGATTTATTGCCTGGCATATTTAGCTGCATCTCGTCAGGTACATAGTGCAGAAATCACACAACGTAAAGTAAATTAACAAGATAAACCCTTCAAGTTGAAATATACACATATTCGCACAGTAATGTCACTTATCTACCACGGTAATTTTATGCTGACTAACATGTCTTTCTGTTTGCACAAATCTGGCTTGCGTTGACTGATTATAATTGCTTCTGCAAACTTTAACAAGCGAGTATTTTGTGTGTTAAACAACACGCGAAAGGCAATGTCTCTGTCAACCATAACCTGTCAACAATATTGTCTTTCGTTAAACAGACCTTTTCTGCATCAACATGTCTACGGTGTCGATCCATGGATCGATATGCATCAGTGCAAGATTTAAACACCAGCATCATGTTTCAACCATCCCAAGATCAGTAGTATTGCCAAGAGGCGTATCTCGCGGACATCTATATATTCTTGTGTAAAGTAATGTCTGCATTATCTTTGGAAGGGATTAAGATATCAGAACAAGAATACAGAATGCTCGATGATCTTTTATAACACCAGGACATTTCTGGAAGTCAAAATAAATTAAAACTAGCACAAACCTTGGAATATTCAAATATAACGTTAAAACAGTTAGTTTAGAAATATGGAAAACAACGAAAACGATTAAAAATAGACTACAAATATTCAATAATTGGTGCCTGCTCGAAAGAAAACAAGCAAACAAATAAAACAACAGAAGGAATACAATGGTAAGACAAAATCACCAATACGGAGATCACGGAGAAAACTAGACTAATACCAGTGAATCAAGATTTGAAGAAAAGACGATGTCGCTAGATCACTGAAAAGATCCCAGAATATAATAATTAGATTAAGAATTTGTCTGAAACTTACAGGGTAAAAGAAACAGAGAAAGACCTATAAACTCACGGAGAAGAAAAATAGAAATAGAAATTAACACAATGGGAAGGACATAGATAGAACTGCATGGAATAGCTAAAGCTAGGGTTGCTTGGAGTGTGTTGTTTCAGGGCCTGTGTCTCTATGAGAGATACATGGCAAAAGAAGGAAACGTAACTTCACTTAACTGACCATTATTATCCATGTCTTTTCAGAATTATCCTGTTCCGGCATCACTGCGGACGCGGACGTTCATCAGCGGTGGTTTAGCTCAATATTCAGGTAAGTTACATGTCTCACATCATATCACACTATGTTGACGCCGCTCTGTGATTCGATGGAACAGAATATTTGCGCTACTGTTTAGTGTCTCACATCACATCACACTATAGCGACCACGCTCTTTGATTCCATAGAACAGAACGTTTGCGCTACTGTTTATTGTCTCACATCACATCACACTATAACAACCACACCATTTGATTATATTGAACAGAACGTTTGCTCTACTGTTTAGTGTCTCACACCACACCACACGATAGCGGATACGCTCTTAGATTCCATGGAACAGAACATTTGTGCCACTGTTTAGTACCTTGACTTTGATCCACAAATCG
>OY992884.1:72529895-72607395 GCA_963921405.1 Cepaea hortensis | reverse complement strand
AGGAGGTGGGAGGAAGGAGTTGACCAACACGAAGTCGGACACAGCACGTTACAGCCACCTACGGTATGACGGTGCAGGAGGTGGGAGGAAGGAGTTGACCAACACGAAGTCGGACACAGCACGTTACAGCCACCTACGGTATGACGGTGCAGGAGGTGGGAGGAAGGAGTTGACCAACACGAAGACGGACACAGCACATTACAGCCACCTAGGGTATGACGGTGCAGGAGGTGGGAGGAAGGAGTTGACCAACACGAAGACGGACACAGCACGTTACAGCCACCTACGGTATGACGGTGCAGGAGGTGGGAGGAAGGAGTTGACCAACACGAAGACGGACACAGCACGTTACAGCCACCTACGGTATGACGGTGCAGGAGGTGGGAGGAAGGAGTTGACCAACACGAAGACGGACACAGCACATTACAGCCACCTAGGGTATGACAGTGCAGGAGGTGGGAGGAAGGAGTTGACCAACACGAAGTCGGACACAGCACATTACAGCCACCTAGGGTATGACGGTGCAGGAGGTGGGAGGAAGGAGTTGACCAACACGAAGACGGACACAGCACATTACAGCCACCTAGGGTATGACAGTGCAGGAGGTGGGAGGAAGGAGTTGACCAACACGAAGTCGGACACAGCACATTACAGCCACCTAGGGTATGACGGTGCAGGAGGTGGGAGGAAGGAGTTGACCAACACGAAGTCGGACACAGCACATTACAGCCACCTAGGGTATGACGGTGCAGGAGGTGGGAGGAAGGAGTTGACCAACACGAAGACGGACACAGCACATTACAGCCACCTAGGGTATGACGGTGCAGGAGGTGGGAGGAAGGAGTTGACCAACACGAAGTCGGACACAGCACATTACAGCCACCTAGGGTATGACGGTGCAGGAGGTGGGAGGAAGGAGTTGACCAACACGAAGTCGGACACAGCACATTACAGCCACCTAGGGTATGACGGTGCAGGAGGTGGGAGGAAGGAGTTGACCAACACGAAGTCGGACACAGCACATTACAGCCACCTAGGGTATGACAGTGCAGGAGGTGGGAGGAAGGAGTTGACCAACACGAAGTCGGACACAGCACATTACAGCCATCTAGGGTATGACGGTGCAGGAGGTGGGAGGAAGGAGTTGACCAATACGAAGTCGGACACAGCACATTACAGCCACCTAGGGTATGACGGTGCAGGAGGTGGGAGGAAGGGCAAGAGGCCGAGACATCTTTTATAGCGCCGTTATGGGAGCGACGTTCTGCAGAGGATTTGCTACATCATGATGATGGCTTGCATGCTAAATAGGAAATACTTTGTTCAGTGTTTAACTTCCTGCCGTACCTGTTAAGTTAAATATTATTTATTATTTGCCCCCTACCCTTTGCTTCATTCCCAAGAGAGTGCGTGAAGATTCGTGGTTTTGCTAATAACCCGGATCTACGCTCCTTCAGACATTTTATTTGTCCACACCGCGTGGCGTTGGTTATTAAGTATGCCCACATCCTTCTGTCTCGTGTATTGCGAATTTTCTTATTGCCCATGCCGTGTGAAGTCGGTCATCTTGTCTGTCCATAGCCTTCTAACTCGTGTATCACCAGTCTTGCTGTAGTCGATGAGGTGTGGCGTTCGTCGCCATTTCTGTCCATAGTCTTCTGCCTTGTGTATTGCCAATCTCCTTACAGTCCATGAGATGTGGCGTTGGTCGTCATGTCTGTATATAGTCTTCTGCCTTGTGTATTGCCAATCTTCTTACAGCCCATGAGGTGTGGCGTTGTTGTGCTGCCAATCATTTCTGATACTGATGTTACTCCTTGACATGATGTGAAATTACCCAGAATCTTCCATATTGATCTCCCCTGTCTTTCTTCCATTTTAAATTTCCCGATGTCGCGTTTTTCTCCAGCTGTCGCCTTCCCATGATCTTTTCTGATGCGAGTGACTAGTTCTTTTTGTGAGTTAACTCTTTGCGAAATCTTTTCTTTTCATTGTTTAAAATATCTGTACTATATCCATGAATCACCTGTAAAAGAAAATGTGTTTATCGTCCGCATAATTTCTCATTATTCTGCTAATTGCCCATGATTCAACTTCATACATAGGTACTGGGCTCGATTTAGCTCTAGAGAAACTTCTTTCTCATCTCGTTTAACAAAGATTCTATTCTCCGTCCTGTGACATACTGTTTTTGCTTGGGTTGACCTCTGTAACTTCTGTAACTGATTCAGTGCAGGATATCGCCAAATATGATTTCCCAATTGCACATATGGACGATTTATCGCTATACTAGGGTTATAGTGTTATTTGATTCGTCCCGCGGCATTTTCCGCAATATTAATGCTTAGCAAATGAAAATGTACATTACAATACTTGTTAATTTGATTGTGCACCATGTTTGCTATAGATCTTCATTTGTTTCTTTGGCACTCAATTAGTTAATACATCTTGCGTCTGCAGTTACCAGAACAGCCACATACTTGAACACACTGACTTGCTTCAAACTATTTCCCTTTACTTTGATGCTGTATTTGGGAAGGCATATTTTCCGTTGTAGTTAACATTACTTCTATGTTTCTGCTATTTAGACTTCCAACATATTTGTGTTGTGGCTACCATTATTTCTGTGTTGTGGCTACCATTACTTCTGTGCTGTGGCTACCATTACTTCTGTGCTGTGGCTACCATTACTTCTGTGTTGTGGCCACCATTACTTCTGTGTTGTGGCTACCATTACTTCTGTGTTGTGGCCACCATTACTTCTGTTTCGTGGCTACCATTATCTCTATGTTGTGGTTACCATTACTTCTGTGTTGTGGCTACCATAACTTCTGTGTTGTGGCCACCATTACTTCTGTGTTGTGGCCACCATTACTTCTGTGTTGTGGCTACCATTACTTCTGTGTTGTGGCTACCATTATCTCTATGTTGTGGTTACCATTACTTCTGTGTTGTGGCTACCATTACCTCTATGTTGTGGCTACCATTACTTCTGTGTTGTGGCTACTATTACCTCTATGTTGTGGCTACCATTACTTCTATGTTGTGGCCACCATCACTTCCGTGTTGTGGCTACCATTACCTCTATGTTGTGGCTACCATTACTTCGCGGTCGCGCTAGTGAAGTTGATAACGAACTGCGTCGGTACGTCATGAGCACGTTCGGACGCTGGTTCGACGCTTGGACTCGTCGCTTGCCAAAGTGAAGGAAAGATTGACCACCTACTCCGTCTTACTCTCAGGCCTACACAATATCACATTACACATGCATAGCAGTAAACTGCTTCCAAGTTCTTCCTAATTTTTTTCATTTACATTCCAAGATTGACTGTCATACAGCAAAAAGGTTCTGTATAGCACTTCGGCACTCTCCTTCTTACTTTCAATGATAGTGACGTATTGCATAATATATTTTTCATGTTCTGACATGCAGCTTTTGCTAGTCGAATTATGTTCGTCATCTCTATTGTGTATCTCCCATCTGATGTTATAATTGTCCCTAGGTATTTTAAAGTTTCCACCTGTTTAAGCATATTTACTTCTATTGTCATGTCACATTTTGGAGTTACTCTACACTTTACTTTGTTATAACAATGTGGGGGGGGGGGGGTAAAGCAGCGCTAGATTTTATGAGAAGGTAGCAAGTCAAATGGTTCGGTCATGCAAGTAGGTTACAAGCTGACAGTATACCACAACAAGCAATGATGTACAGACAAGATGGAAGCAGAGGAAGAGGCCAACCACGTAAACGATGGACGCAGGGAATAACAGAGGCCATGGGAATATCGATACATGAAGCCCATAATCGGGCACTCGCACGATGTTTATACTTCACCTCGACACCGCAAGGTACAAGAGGAACATGATGAGATGAGATAAGATGAGAACCATTGTTGCTGTTTTCTAGATACTCAAGGAGAGCCCTTTTCTGCACTCTCTGAATTGTTAGTATTTTCTTAATGTTAAATATGCATATCAGAATCTCTTGCTCCTTCTTTCGTTTTCTTGAAATATTATTACTTCTGTCTCCTATTGAGACTTCGAGTGCTTTTCTCTTTGTAATTAACATTACTACTGCGTCTCTTGGCCTAGAGGTTAGCGACTTTCTCCGTAATCCCGTTTATCCACGTGAGCAAACGCAGCTGCGCGAGAATCGATAGCGGTTCTCACCGCGCCCGTTACTTAAGGGATATGTGAGCCGGCAGCTCAGAAAGCAATGGCAACCCATTGAGCGTAATCTTGCCAAGAAATAACATAAGCGGTAAAATGCTGGTGTTGACAGCGATGTCCTGTAATAGGATATGCGGGAAAAAAACAAAACTGTGTCTCTGCTATTCACGCCTCGAACATTCTTGTCTTTGCAGTTACCATTACTTATGTTTCTCTGCTATCCAGACTCTTGGAACTATTCATCCGCCACTGAGCAGTAATTGTGGTGGTGTTTCGGCCAGACATCAACAGCCACTACTCATAGTGTAGGTAGCATTGATCGCCTCGCGATTGCCTGCACTTCTCGAGAATCTCTGAAACACACAATCACGGATAGAACGTATGAGGGCACTCTGGCGAGGCTCTGCAATCGAGCACGAGGTAGTAATCATAGTGTTGCAAACGTTCAGTGTGCATGTTTTGTGTTTTCTGCATTGACTTTGTTGATTTGCTCCTCTCTGTGATACGCCGGCTTTCTTGTGTTCAATAACTGGCCGGATTATTCACTGCGGTGTAGCATTGCGTCTGGCGTGTGTTTGTAAGCATGCCTCGTTGTTACTTCTTATGGATTGCTAGTAAATTTATGTTTGTTGTGAATTGTCTATCTGTTTTCTGAATTTGTTAGTATTTTCTTAAGTTAAATGTGCATATCGGATTAGTTAGCTGCTGCTGCTGCTGCTGCTTCTTCTTCTTCTTCTTCTTCTTCTTCTTCTTCTTCTTCTTCTTCTTCTTCTTCTTCTTCTTCTTCTTCTTCTTCTTCTTCTTCTTCTTCTTCTTCTTCTTCTTCTTCTTCTTCTTCTTCTTCTTCTTCTTCTTCTTCTTCTTCTTCTCCTCCTCCTCCTCCTCCTCCTCCTCCTCCTCCTCCTCCTCCTTCTTCTTCTTCTTCTTCTTCTTCTTCTTCTTCTTCTTCTTCTTCTTCTTCTTCTTCTTCTTCTTCTTCTTCTTCTTCTTCTTCTTCTTCTTCTTCCACCTCCTCCTCCTCCTTCTTCCTTCTTCCTTCTTCGTCTTCTTTTTCCTCTTTCTGTCTTCCTGGCTACCTTTCTTTCTTTCTTTCTTTCTTTCTTTCTTTCTTTCTTTCTTTTTTTCTTTCTTTCTTTCTTTCTCCTTGTTAATCTTCTTTCGTTTTCTTGACATTTATTGTCTGTATCTACAATATTGTCTCCTGCATAATACGCCACTGTCCTTTTTTAAATCCCTCAGTGAGCGCGCTAGTGGAGTTCATAGCCAACTGCACTGATGTCGGGCGTGGGTTCGACGACTGCGTTCGTCGCCTGCGAAAGTGATAGTGAGACTGGCCGCCTATTCCTCCGTGCATCCAGGTCTACACAATATTATATCCCTACCACACCACAGACCCATGGCAGGAAACTACTTCAAATTATTATATTATTCACACAACATCCCCCGCATAACGAGATTAAGAAGGTAAAGGGCAGCAGGTTAAAGAGATGAAAGTCGTGGATGGGACAAGCCGAAGACATTCTCCAACAGGTGTGTTCACTTGAGGACTGAGAACTTGGCGAGGAGTAGGTACAAGTGCCAACAGAGTTCTGTACATCCTTTTCAGTGTGCATCCAATTAGACTGGAAATGCAGACAAGAAAATCCAGCTGCTGTGGAGGCGGAAGTACAGGCTTTGATCTTCGAGAATTCATTAGAGGGTGATACTGTCATTTACACAGATGGGTCGGTCGTCCAACATGTGAGAAGATCATGGGCCTTTACAGCTCAGGCAGGATGGAGAATTGTGAAGGAGGACTCTGGTGATTTTTTTTGAGACCACAAGTAGCCTGACTATGGAAGTCATGGCAGTAAGTAAAGCAATAACATGGCTCGAGACACAGACATTCAATCGGGCATGTGTCCTTAGTAACTCAATGAGTATGCTCTGGAGGACAGAGATTTGGTGAGTCCGAAGAGAGTGGCTGCTTTCTCTGGAACGGTCTCGGGTGGCAAAGATTAGTTTCATCTTCGTGCCAGGGCATGCGGCCGTACAAGGGAATGAGCAGGTTGACAGGCTTGCAGGTAGAGCTACTGTGGAAGGCGTACGAGCCATGGACCAGGCAGACATTCTGAATGCTCAACGAAAAGTAAGTCGTTTACGAGAGTCAACGATGACTGGGAATCTACAACCACGGTCAAGCTGCGAGAACAGCAAGTTAAAAGAGGTGTGGTCAAACAAGAACACTACGCAGGAAGCCAAAGAAGAGTAATAAACCAATCACAGAACTGGTGTCATTAGCCGCTACACGCTGCGGAATTTGCTGAGGAGAGGATCCGAGCACTTATGGACTGAATTGTTCATTGTGCAATGAGAATGATCTGTCCACTAAGTAACTAACTATTATATTATTCAACATCATCATGATGTGCCATGCCGATAAGCGTGGGCGGTCATGTTTCGCCATCTCACGCGATCAACAGAGTCGTGGATGAACTCAGTGATCTTACCTCGAGCATACCACGTCGTCAAGCCATCCATGTATTTACTTATCTGCCTTCCCTTTATTCTTTCCACTTCAATCTTGTCAGTCGCCACCTAGTTCTCCAATTTATTTCTTCTCATAACGTGTCCGAAAAATTGTGACTGTCTTTGTCTAATTTCTCTAATCAATTTTCGGCTTTCATTTGTTTCTTGTAGGACAATGGCTACATTGACTAGTATGCTTACTTCTAAAAAAGAATGCAATGGCAAACTATATTCTTTACAAATGCCAAGAAAGTCAGTTTTTTAAAGTGCGTGTAATCTGTGAATTTATTAGTTTGATCCTGCCGTAAGAATATTTATGCATGGGTTATTTTGGGAATCTTCGTGTTTATAAACAGTAAGAAATATTGATTACTCATTCCTAATGACTTGAAAACAATCACTACTTACAAGGTTACCATCAAATTTTAGTATCAACAACAAGGCAGGAAGACATTTTGTAGCTTCACTGTGTTCAGTCACGAATGTTCGGTGTCTGATGACGACGATAAAACGTTTATCGAAACGTTATAAGTAGCAACTGCTTGCTTTTCCCTTTGATCAAATAATCCAGATTGCCGACTCTATCTTCTTCGGTGCCTGGCGTGGAACGGATATCGGCGATGATGGCTCTCCGACCATATATGACCAATATTAACATGAATATTCCCAACATAACAAATGTTATTCATTGCGCAATAACAGCGTTAGAAATTGACAACGTAGAACACGTTCATGAAGAAATAATTAACGCACAAACATGTCACATGCAATATAATGTTTACGATCTCGAAAACAGACACGTTTATAATAAACTTACATTTACGGTTAATATTCTAAAAATTGCATGTTAGCAAATAGACGGATGACGTCAAACCACGTGGCAGTGAAAAATCTGGCATACATTTGTCATGGTTTTCGTATCTTGTCGTTTAATGGACAAACTGTCCAACTATATATTGATTACAGCAGCCGACGAGCAGTTGGTTCTGGGCTCAAGTTGGTGGAGGTATGTAGAGGATCTCTTTATGGAGACAGTGACTGCGGTCATCGACCCGTGTGGTCACTGCCACGAAGGAAAGCAATGGCAGATTACCTTCTTTTATCATCATCAAGTGCTCTGTCAGCTGGCGTAGGCGCTAATGTCTCTCCACAGATCGCGGTCTTTGGTGTCCTGGATCAACTCTGCTGATGATATTTCTCCATGCCACTGTCTCAAACCATCGGACATTATTCTCTTTGTCTGCCTCTGCCTCTGTTTCCCTTGATCTTTACCGATGTAACTATGTTCTTCAATGCCTCTCTTTTCATCACATGACCAAAGAAAACCGCTTGCCACTTTCTTATTGATATATATATATATATATATTGCGCTCGCTCGCTTTGAACTCCAGCGTAGTCCATATACACTATTTGTAGTAGTGATGAACTGAATTTTGCGTGTAGATTAGCTTTCCCTATTAACAGTGTCCTTCGCCATCAGGCGACCCACTCCGACTTCAGAGTTACTTGTAGTTTATGTCCCCAAGTCAAGGACGACACGTCAACATTTTAGTCCAGCTGTTCGGTGTAGGGATTGAACCGCTTACCTCGGCGTCAGCACAACGAATGTTTAAGAACACGCGTTATTGTTGTATATAATGTTCTAGCTTCATTAGCCTCTTTCAGGCAATCGTTGTTAGTTATTCAGGCAGTCCAAGGAATTCGCATTCGTCTCAGGAACCACATGTCTGTTACTTGCAAGTTCTTTCTAATTTGTTCATTTACATTCCAAGATTTTCTACCTTACAGCAAAACAGACCATATATTCCATTTCAGCACTCTCTTTCTTACATTAATTCATAATGACTTATTGCATAAGATACTCTTCATTTTCTGAAATGCAGCTTTTGCATGCCCTATTCTGTTCTTATCTCAATTGTGCATCTTGCATCTGATGTTATAATTGCCTCCCAGGTATTAAAAATTATCCACTTGTTTAAGCATGTTTCCTTCTATGGTTATTTCACATTTTGAAGTCACATGTTTCTTTGATATAACCATGTTAGTATTTTCTTGATACTCAAAGAGAGTCCTTTCTTTGCACTCTCTGTTGCTACAATGTCCAACAATTGTTGTAGATGTTGGGCATTTCCGCCATCAAAACTGTGTCAATTCCAATTTTCAAAACAAAATTTTCAAATTCGGTCTCGTTAAACCTGCTTCCTCAGCGTCGGTTAAACTGTGTTATCTGCATTCAGTTCACAAATAAACACACATATTCTGAGGAGATCAGGGGAGCCAACTGAGCTAGAACTGTTAATTAACGAACCTGTTTTCCTTTACGAAGAGCTGCAAATATGGAAATCATGTAGAGAACTAGACAAAAACCAGTGAATCAATATATTGGTGCTGGGTAGGACACATTGAGGAAAGTCCGAGAATAGAATAACTAGAAAGAATTTTGTCTTGAACCTACAAGGCAAATAAAATATAAAATATAACCACCACCGTCCTCTCTCTTCCCCCTCCCCACTCCCCTTTCCCCTCACCAAAAAAAAAAAAAAAAAAGAAAAGAGAAAAAAAAAGAAAGAAAGTCACGGAGAAGGGGAGCAGTGCCAGAAATGAATAACACGGACAGGCCTTGGACGGAGCTGTATTGGGTAGCATGAGATTATGTCCCAATTGGGAATAAAGTGTAAAAGAAGATGAAAGGCACGAAAGACACCACATACCCTATCAGCACCAGCATCAACCACAACCACCACTACAACAACTACATGCATGCTATTAATCAACCAGACGGACACACTCAACCACGCCTTCTCAGCCAAATCCCAGGCTATTCCCTACTTCTTCAGCCTGGCAGCCATTCGTTCCTTATCATCGTCTTCATGAAATACCCTCGACGTTCCGTTGACCAGCTGTCCCCCAGGTTTCCAGCTGTTTTATTTTCCCCTTCGTTAACACGTAATAAAATGGGCGACGTTTTACTTTCGCTCCCGACACGATGAAATGTGATCGCCTGAGCCTTGCTTATACCAGACGGAACAGCCGACAGCCTGTCAATGGTCGGACCTCCGGAGACGAAAATGACGAATATTCTTAATCTGGCACGCAACCCTTTCAGCCGACTCGTGTCCGTTAATGCGTAAATTAGTTATTGAACCGCAGGTTGAGTCTAGTAATACTGTGCCTGTTATAACTCAATAGGTGGGTGTCAGAGATTACCTCGGAAAATCAAATAAGCCGCTGTCTTTTTCTGTCTTCTTTTTTCCCCCCATTTAGACTCCTTATGAAGTATAGACAACAAGCACGCTAGCCAAGCCCTATATAGATTCGTTCCTGGTTAGATGTTTGCTTATTATTTTGTCTACTGTGTGAGATAGCCATACTCTGACCAACCCTCCTTAACCGCCTTCTACGGCCCACACAAGAGGTCTATAGTTTTACTATTCTTTACTTCCCCTGTAATAATTTATGGACGCGGTTCGTGATCCCGCATACCCGCTTTCGAAACACAGCTGCGTGCGATTTGGCAGCAGACCTCGTTGCGATGGTTTCTTACGAAATTATATGGTGCCGGTCGTTGAAAAAGTAATGACAAACTACTGAACGCAAACTTGCGAAGACATCAACAACAGCAAGAAATACTGATGTTGACTGCAAACGTCCTGTAAAGGATATGCAACGAACTTTTTAACTGCTCATGTGGGACCCTGGTAACACAGGGACACAACACGCCTATGTACAGGAGCAATGGACAGGAGCAATGGACAGGAGCAATGGACAGGAGCAATGGAAAGTTGCAATGTACAGGAGCAGTGGACAGGTGCAAAGTACAGAAGCAGTGGACAGGTGCAATGTACAGGAGCAATGTACAGGAGCAATGAACAGGAGCAATGGACAAGAGCAACGGACAGGGGCAATAGACAGGAGCAATGGACAGGTGCAATGTTAAGGAGCAATTAACAGGATCAATGGATAGTAGCAATGGATAAGAGCTATGGTCAGGAGCAATGGACAGGAGCAATGGACAAGAGCAATGGACAAGAGCAATGGAGCTCATGTCTTCCACTGCTAGAGGGATTGTGGTGTTCAAACACAAGTCCGGCAACAAGACACTTACACTGAGCATGTGAAGTGCTGGGACCATCACATCTTTGTAGACCCGAGTGCATGCAGCAATGGGTAGCCAGTTTTTCCCTCCCGTAGCGAACTACGAGAGCAGGCATCCAACTCATTTTCGATCGCGTTCATACAATTGTCAATGTAACGTCCTAACAGTTACACAAACGTGCCGGCTATTGCAGTGTTAGACCCATATTTCCTTGACCGCACCGTTGACGGGTGTGGTCAGTATCCCACCCACCGAATGTCCTTCCCATACACCATAAAGCTCTAGTGGTCATTACACGAGAATGTAGTGAAGCTGGATATGTTATGTATCAAATTTCACACCAGGATAGAAAAATTAGAATAGAAATACCTGGCAAATGCTGTTGGAACATGAAGCAGTACAATGTCATATATACTAGATCGCGGGAGTCTCTGTGGCGAAGTGGTCAAGCCGTTTAACTCGGGCTCCGAAGGTTGTGGGTTCGATTCCGGGCCGCGCCCTTCGGTTCAAGAATTAAATTTTTCGGAGACTCCTGTGGGTCGTCGCTAGAGCTACGGAGTTCGTGCTTTGTGCGACGCTTTCCATGCTGCGGAAAGAGACCGAGTCGTATGGAATAAAACCCGGTGCAATGAAGTCGACCCTGTCGACTTTTAAGCGACTTTTATATACTAGATCGCATAATAACAAAGTTTAACTTTACTTCCTGCCGCTCTTCCTTCCCATTATATGTTACGAATTTACGAATCTGCGTTGACCCAGAGCTGCATGTAATCGGAAAATAACAAAACAAATCCCGTAGCAGGAAATTGCTGTGGGTATGTGAAGCGATCATCACATTTATGTACGCCCTAGTGTACGCCCTAGTGTACGCCCTAGTGTACGCCCTAGAGTACGCCCTAGTGTAGGGTCTAGTGGACACCCTAGTGTACGCCCTAGTTTACGGTCTAGTGTACGTCTAGTGTTCGGTCTAGTGTATGCCATAGTGTATGGTCTAGTGTAAGCCCTAGTGTACGCCCTAGTGTACGGTCTAGTGTACGCCCTAGTGTACGCCCTAGTGTACGCCCTAGAGTACGCCCTAGTGTAGGGTCTAGTGGACACCCTAGTGTACGCCCTAGTGTAGGGTCTAGTGGACACCCTAGTGTACGCCCTAGTTTACGGTCTAGTGTACGTCTAGTGTTCGGTCTAGTGTACGCCATAGTGTATGGTCTAGTGTAAGCCCTAGTGTACGCCCTAGTGTACGGTCTAGTGTACGCCCTAGTGTACGCCCTAGTGTACGCCCTAGTGTACGCCCTAGTGTACGCTCTAGTGTACGCCCTAGTGTACGCCCTAGTGTACGGTCTAGTGTACGTCCTAGTGTACGGTCTAGTGTACGTCCTAGTGTACGCCCTAGTGTACGGTCTAGTGTACTCCCTAGTGTACGCCATAGTGTACGCCCTAGTGTACGCCCTAGTGTAAATTCTAGTGTACGTCCTAGTGTACGGTCTAGTGTACTCTCTAGTGTACTCCCTAGTGTACGCCATAGTGTACGGTCTATTGTACGGTCTAGTGTACGGTCTAGTGTACTCTCTAGTGTACGCCATAGTGTACGGTCTAGTGTACGGTCTAGTGTACGGTCTAGTGTACGCCCTAGTGTACGCCATAGTGTACGGTCTAGTGTACGCCATAGTGTACGGTCTAGTGTACGCCCTATTGTACGCCATAGTGTACGCCCTAGTGTACGCCCTAGTGTACGCTCTAGTGTACGCCCTAGTGTATGCCCTAGTGTACGGTCTAGTGTACGTCCTAGTGTACGGTCTAGTGTACGTCCTAGTGTACGCCCTAGTGTACGGTCTAGTGTACTCCCTAGTGTACGGTCTAGTGTACGCCCTAGTGTACGCTCTAGTGTACGCCCTAGTGTACGCCCTAGTGTACGGTCTAGTGTACGTCCTAGTGTACGGTCTAGTGTACGTCCTAGTGTACGCCCTAGTGTACGGTCTAGTGTACTCCCTAGTGTACGGTCTAGTGTACGCCATAGTGTACGCCCTAGTGTACGCCCTAGTGTACATTCTAGTGTACGCCCTAGTGTACGGAGGAGAACTTGGCCAATTTCTTTCCTCGTCTAGGAAACGACGAGATTTGACAGGGAACCCTCGTTCGACCACGCTCAGTATAACGCCCAAACTATTACATAAACACGCTCGCTCCGGAAATAACCGGTTTTTCGAAACAAGGAATATGTATATCTGTACGCCAGTTTACCATCCGATATACGTGGTTTCAAGTATTAAAAAAAAAAAAAAAAAAAAAAACGAGGTAAAGGCACTTTAGGAGGGGCACTGTCGGTGTTGTGTGAAGTATTAGGCCTTCACATATTCTAGGCCACGACATAATGAAGTAGGGTGTCCAGTTCACTTCCTCGCCAGACAGAATAGTTATGAGCTTTGAGGCTGTGTAAACGCTATAGCCATTGTGGTCGGGGAAACATAATTATGCTGCTTCTGCTGGACATTGAACCCTTACCACTGACTTGTTTCGAAAGTGAACTAACGATTGGACAGCGCGGCTGCGGTTGCACTGTAAACAACCGTAAACATAAGAAGCGATAACTTTCTAATTACACTAAAATCAATTATCGAGTTATGTTGTCATAAAAGACATTGCAGGTAGACCAGGCTCTAAGCCTTGGTCGGTAACTGGTCTGGGATGGAAGCTCCAACAGGAGGACAGTTAGAGCATTGCTTTTCTGATTCGGCAGCATCTGTCGCTTGTCTTGTTCCGGACGTATTGATGTTACCTTTCCTCTAGATCAGGGGTGGGAAAACTACGAACAACGGGCCGCATGCGGCCCGGCAACTGATATTATGCGGCCCTCGAGAGCATTTGGAAATAACAATTTTTACTTCGTTTTTAAGTTATTTTGTTGAATTTTATCAAATTTAATGTACCGTTATGATTATATTAACATTTTTGATAAAATTTCTTTCTAATTTTCTATTTTTCTAACCAGACCTTGACCTTCATATTGTAATGCTAAAACGCGAATTTATCGATTTTTAATACAGCGAAACATTTACCGAGATGTAAATATTTTATAAGGATAATTTTATGAAAAATATATATTTCTGCGGTGAATAAAATGATTTATTTTGCAAAAAAAAATATTAAATTTAAAAGTCGTTTGCTGTTATAAATTATTGCCATATTTACAATGTTCAAATTAATTTATTTGTTGTACTAGTCTTGAGTGTTGAGGGGATACATAGAGCCTGTTCTTTTGTATGGATGTGAAACTTGGACAATGTGCAGTCAAGCTGAAAAACATCTGATGGCTGCAGAAATGTGGTTTCTGAGGAAAATGCAAAGAATACCATGGACAGATAGAAAAACCAATGACCAAGTACTACAAGAGACAAATGAAAATCGTAGATTGATTAGAGAAATTAGACGTAGACAGTCAAAATTTTTTGGACATGTTATGAGAAGAAATGGACTGGAGAACTTGGTGACAGCTGGCAAGATCGAGGGGAACAGACCAAGAGGAAGACCGAGAGGAAAATACCTGGATGGCTTGGCCACATGGCATGGACGAGACAGGAACACTGAGCTGATCCACGACTCTGGTGATCGAGTGAAATGAATCATGACCGCCCACGCTTTCCGGCATGGCACATGATTGATTGATTGATTGACTAGTCTTGATATAAAAGCTGATACATCCACAGAGGACATGCATTGGAGCTGCTTGACTGGAAGAGAAATTCAAGTCAGATGGTTTGCTGGATTTTTATGGATCTTTATCATAAGAAACATTTCCAACTTGAAAAACTTTGTAGTTAAACTTTTATCATTGTTTGGATCAGCATACATTTGCGAACAAGTATTTTCTTGCTTCAAGATCAACAATTCTAAAAATATGTCTTTATTGTCGGACTGCACCTTGCATGCTGTCATACAAATTTTAACAAGTAAACTTGCTCCAGATTTAAAGAATATTGTCAAAAATTGCAAGCAGTTACATACAATCTCATTAGAAATCAACAATTGTAGTGACAATGTAGTTGGTTTGTATCTAAATTAAAGCCATTGATAGATAATTAAAAAAAAAAATATTATAATACAAAATTTTGTTAACAAATTAGTAAAATTGTTTGTCCATATTGTAAAATATAATGTATAAGTGTATAAGTAAAATAAAATTGCAATAATTAGTTATTTCATTGGCACCTTTCCGTCTTGACAGACGATAGTTTGGTACATTGTGCTTCAAAAAGGCTTAATAACTACAATCCATGTCGGTGGCGAGTGTGGCTGGTAAGGCCAATTCTTGCTGCAAATGTTTGCCCACAGTAGGTGCATGTGAAAACATGGTCACTTCCATTTTGCACAATCTTACGTCTCTCACGCTCTGTGTGTGCTTTATCTGCAATCATTTTCTCCTTTGTCTTTATTCCATTTCTGATAGTTGCCCTCCATGCAACACGTCCAGCGGCGACGTGTTCCCAATGTGCATTATCAATGCCTGTATCAATCATGTCCAGCTTACACACATCTTTGTATCGTAGTAGAGGCCGACCCTTAGTTCTCCTACCCGTCTGTAATTCACCAAAAAAGATGTCCTTTGGTATTCTACCATCATCCATCCTCCTTACGTGTCCTATCCATCTAAGTCTACGAAGACTGAGCATGGAATACACCGTCACACAACCTGATCTTTCCAATACTTCAGTATTTGTGATTTTGTCTTGCCACTTAATACCAAGTATTCTTCGCAGACACCGCATATGAAAGCTGTTTATACGTTTCTCATGGCGTGAGTAAGTTGTCCAGGTTTCACTGCCATAAAGAAGAGTACTAAGGACACAGGCTTGGTAGACGAGGACTTTTTTTTTGGCAGTAAGCTTCCTGTTGTCCCAGACTCTTTTTGCTAACATGTTCATTGTTGTTGCTGTCTTGCCAATCCTGATGTTGATTTCCTGATCGAGGGATAATTTGCTATTTACCCCTGATCCTAGATATATATATAAAATGGTCTACTATCTCCAGTTCGGCGTTGTCAATAAAGATTGATGGTACACCATGTGCACCTTGTGACATAATCTGTGTCTTCTTTTTGTTAATTGTTAAACCACATTCAGAACAAGCATTGGAGAATGCAGATAGTAGATGTTGTAATTCTTCCTCAGGGTGGGTCGTAATCGCAGCATCATCCGCAAAAAGCAACTCTCTGATTAGTACCCTGCTAATTTTGGTCTTGGCCTTCAATCTCTGAGCATTATAGAGGCCACCATCTGAGCGTGAGTGAATGTATATACCGCCATCCTGATCACGAAAGGCATATTTCAGTAGAAGTGTAAAGTATATCCCAAAGAGGGTGGGGGATAGTACACAACCTTGCTTAACTCCACTCTTGATTTCAAACTCTTCTGAAGTTGAGCCATCAAACTTAATTATACCCTTCATGCCTGTGTGGAACGATTCCACAATGGACAGAAGAGTTGGTGGGCAGCCAATCTTCTTTAGTGCTTTGAACAGACCCTCACGACTGACCAAATCGAATGCCCTTGTGAGGTCAATGAAGGCAATAAACAGTGACTGATTTTGTTCCCGGCATTTTTCTAGCATCTGTCGCAATGAGAATATCATATCAATGGTAGACCGGTTCTGACGGAAGCCGCACTGTGATTCGGGGTAGACTTGATCTCCCAGGACTTGAAGTCTGTGCAGGACAATTCTGGCAAATACTTTCCCAACAATACACAGAAGTGAGATACCCCTATAGTTGTTACAGTCGCTCCGACCTCCCTTGTTCTTGTACAGCGTTATGATGTTTGAATCTTTGAAATCCTGTGGGACTTGTCCTTCTCGCCAGCATAGCTCTATTAGCTGGTGGATCTGTAGAGCGAGTGTGTCTTGCCCACTCCTGATCACCTCTATTGGAATCCCATCCTTACCTGGAGCCTTGCCAGATGCAAGCTCATTTATACCACACTTAACTTCTGTTATAGTGGGAAGTGTGTCCAGGTGGTCAAGAGTTGGCAGGGCCTCTATGGCGTTGAGGGCATCATCCGCTAGCTTGGTCTCACTTGAGTAAAGCTCTAAATAGTGCTCGACCCATCTATCCATCTGCTGTTTCTTATCAGTGATGATTTCTCCAATCAAGGTTTTCAGCGGTGCACTTCTTTTGATCATTGGACCACAGGCTTTCTTTATCCCTTCATACATGCTTCTGATGTTTCCCTTATCACTTGCGATTTGAATGGACTCACACAACTTGATCCAATAGTCATTCGCACACTGCCTGGCAGCCTTTTGTACATCCTTCCTCGCTTGCCTTAGCTCACTCAGAGTGTTACGCGTTGGTCTTTCCTTGTTTCTTAAGAGAGCTATCTTCTTTTTATCAATCAAGGGATGCAGTATCTGGCTGTTTGCCGCAAACCAGTCCTGCCTCTTATTATCCACAGAGCCGTAAACCCCTACCGCTGTTTTATAAATAGTTTCCTTAAGTTTACTCCATTTATCATTTACTATACAATTTTCTGATGTATCATTGAAAGCGTCTTCAAGTTGCTGTTGAAATTCAAAGCACTTTCCAGGATCGTGAGCGTTAGTAATATTAATCCTGGGGCTAGACTTGTGTTTAGCTGTGTAGATTCTTTTTGGTCTCAGTCTAACCCTTGCAACAACCAAAGAATGATCTGTATCACAGTCAGCACTGTGGTAACTTCGAGTTAATGATGTATGGTTCAGATGTTGTCTCCGTGTGATAATGAAGTCCAGCTGATGCCAATGGCTGGATCTTGGATGTTTCCATGTGGCCTTATGCATCTCTTTTGTTTTAAAAAAGGAGTTTGTAATACATAGGTCATTTCTAGGGCAATGCTCCAGCAGCCTTTGCCCATTATCATTCATGCGACCGATGTTGTATTTTCCAAGGCACACTAGCCATGAACTCGAGTCCTTGCCCACACGAGCATTGAAATCACCGAGCATATAAATGTAGTCGGATTTTGGAACTGCCTTGATCGCAGAGTCTAGCTGCTCATAGAACGTATCCTTCACGTCATCAGAGGAAGCGAGTGTCGGTGCATATGCAGTGAGAATGGTGCCAAATCCACAAGAGGTTGCCACGCGCAGTGATAATAATCTTTCATTACCTCCAGCTGGGATATCAATCATTCTCAGTAGCGAATTCTTCACTGCAAAGCCCACACCATGTTGCCTTTTTTCTGCCTGCCCTCTTCCCTTCCAAAAAAAGGTGTAATTGTTTTCACTGAGTGACCCTTCCTCAGCGAGGCGAGTCTCCTGCAGGCCTGCAATATCAATGTTAAGACGATTGAGTTCAGCATCAATCACAGCCGTTTTTCTCACATCGTCAATATTTGTCAAGTCAGTGGAAAATCCTGGACACATGATTCTCACGTTCCAGGTTGCAAGCCGTAGCTTGGGGTTTCTATTCTTTTTATTAGTACCTGGTGCATTGGTTTTACAGCCTGCGATTCAGATTTTGTCCTAGCCCCAAGCACCTATTGAAGCAGGCAGGCTGTGGCGGATCAGTACCCAATTGGCTGGAGGCTGCCCAGCTTGAGGCGGGCGGTAGCTGATCAGTTACACCTGTAGGTGTCTCCCACCGTCAGAGGCAACGCGTGGCGCCCCATGTCTACACCAACTGACAAGGACTTATAACCCGTAACAGTTGCCTCTCGCTTTGATTCCGAGACCTGTTAAGACCAGGGATGGAGTTATTGCCTCTCCATAGCACAAAGCCTGGGCTAAAATAAAGAAACCATGTGTTGCCCATGCAGCATGATCCCTCTCTCGGCCTGCCTAGTTCACTCCAGAGGAAAGTTGACACCTATAATCTGGAACAAGACAAGCTGCAGAAGCTGCCGGATCAGCACAGAAATGCTCTAACTGTCCGCCTGTCGGAGCTTCGATCCTAGACCAGCTGCCAACCAAGGCTTAGGGCCTGGTCTGCCCTGCCATGACTTATTTTGTCTTTGGGTTGCATTTCCTCGCACCAGGATAAGGCTAGTACCCTCCCAATTGCACTCTTCCGCCCGAAGCCGTTGGCACAATGTGGGGTGTCGGGTTTGGTAAGCGCCGCCCAACATTCGGCGCTGACAGAAAGCAGGTAGTACCGTCTACTGTCATACGGTAGCTCAGTCATATCTGACTAAGACCTGACTCACAATTAGTTATTTATACTGTTTAATAACCTATAAATAATTCACAATTACTTATTGTGATAGGTTGCTGTATACAAAGTGGACATAATAAATATGCGACCCCCAATAGCTTTACATTTGTCAGTGTGGCCCTATGCACAAAATGTGTGCCCACCCCTGCTCTAGAGTAAACTAAGCAGGCCTTGGTCTGTATAATTCAACCCAGGCTTAGTGATATCTAGAGGTTATTAGACCTAATGTTTAAAGCGCAATGTAAAAACTATTGTCTGACAAAACGGTAAATTGTCAATACAGTGTAAAAATGACTTTCTAATTAAATTAGTTACATTATAATAAACGTTGCGGGTACGCCCAGTAATGGACTGGGTCTAAAATATGGTTTACCAAGAGACAAAGTTTAGTTTAGTTTAGTTTAGTCGATGGATCAACATCACGGCACACGGGTGCAACCCATAAGTGCTCCGGTCTCCTCCTAACTCAAACCTGAGTCTAGAGAAACTCAGCTCAGTGCACGAACTCCGTAGCACCGACAAGGACCCTGAAATACTTTGTGTAGATTTGTAACTCGAAATTTTGCCCGAGCAGCGCCATTAGGCTACTCTTTTTCGATTTCCAACTGCCAAGGGATTTTTTACACGGCGCAAAAATACACACGGGCGTCCGATCTAACTACCCAGAGACCAGGGGAAATTTTATTACTAGAAATCCACGAGAAAAAGTCCCGGTCATCACCGGGGCTTGAACCCTGGACCTCCAGCACTCGAGGCGGACACCATACCTCGAGACCACGCAGCCCCCCACCAAGAGACAAAACTATGTACTAAAAGAATATTAATATTTTAAACATATTGTTTAATGTTTAAGGAGGCCCACTTCATCAGGTGCAAAAAGGGCGTACATTGCTATCGGGCAAGCCGGTACCCTAGCCATTCCGCCTCTGTCTGTCTGGTGGGACGGTTAAAGTTGTCTAGTGACCTCGTATTGAAGTGCCTGGTTATCATGTGTGGTGGGACGGTTAAAGTTGTCCTGTGACCTCATATTGAAGTGCCTGGTTACCAAGTCTGGTTGGACGATTAAAGTTGTCCTGTGACCTCGTGTTGAAGTGCCTGGTTACCATGTCTGGTTGGACGGTTAAAGTTGTCCTGTGACCTCGTGTTGAAGTGCCTGGTTACCATGTCTGGTTGGACGGTTAAAGTTGTCTAGTGACCTCGTATTGAAGTGCTTAGTTACCATGTTTGGTGAGACGGCTAAAATTGTCAAGTGACCTCATATTGAAGTGGAGAAAAACGATATGAATTTATAAGAAGTGAAAGTGGGGAAGAAAATTGAGACGACAGTGGATACGAAGAAGAAGAAGAAGAAGAAGAAGAAGAAGAAGAAGAAGAAGAAGAAGAAGAAGAAGAAGAAGAAGAAGAAGCAGCAGCAGCAGCAGCAGCAGCTGAAGAAGAAGAAGCAGGAGGAGGAGGAGAAGAAGGAAGATGAAGTGGAAGAGGAAGCAGAAGAAGGAGCAAAAATAAGACGAAAACGAAGAACAAGGTAAGAAGAAGAGAACAGAGAAAAGAAGAACAAGAAGAAGAAATGAGCTTCAAAGCTGCATAAACTGCTGAATCCGCAAGAAATGTTGTCTTATCAGACAGACAGCAAGGAAGAGGCTAAGTAAATCACAGGAAAATGTCAAGTGATACAATCAGTAAAACTCGCTAAATGTTACACACACTTTACCCAAGAACCGCGCAACCTTGACCAAAACAACACACCTTGCAGGGGAGAAAATGCTAACGCTCTACGGATCTCTCTAATCACGTGGCTGCACTAATATATATATATATATATATATATATATATATATATATATATATATATATATATATATATATATATATAAAAGATAAAAGACAATGTATGTAGGGATGTATTTGATGCGTTCGACAACGTTCCATCCGATTGAGATGAAATTTTCTACATGTTTTCTTTTCGTTCCCATGCAGCGAACTGTCATAGTTTGTTAGTGTACAATCAGTTATTTACTTACTACAATTTAATATTTTAATTTACATTATCATTTATATATAGCGAGGGGATTTAACTTAAGAAATGTTATTTCAAGGGGCATAACTTTTAATAGCATTGCTATATATTTTATATATATAGATTGTTGCATTGTTTTCAAAGGTTTATAAACTCTTTGTCTACAGTCATTTACAGGCATATGCGTTATAATAAATATTGATATAATCTTTAAGGCATTTTCAAAGTTTTCATAAAAATAATGCATCTATTTAAATAGTGAACATTTTCTAACTCATCGTTTTATGTTTAAAGAAGTTATCTACAGTCATGTAGGTGATTAAAAGCAGTTTTCATTAAAAATAATGGATGGTGTGTGGAAGGACAGTCTTAAGCTAATTTTTTTTTGTTATATGAATTTAGTGAGACGCTCCCCCCCCCCCCCCCCCCCCCCAGGAGCTGGGCGAAGGCCGCGCCGGGTCAGATAGATAGACAGACAGACAGACAGATAGTTGGGAACGGGAGCTTATATGACTACTTATATGAATTAAATGAGATGCTCCCCACCAGAGGCTGGGCGAAGCCGGGCCGTGTCAGACAGACAGACAGACAGACAGACAGACAGACAGACAGACAGACAGACAGACAGACAGACAGACAGACAGTCGGGAACGGGAACGGGAGCTTATATGACTACTTATATGAATTAAATGAGATGCTCCTCACCAGGAGTTGGGTGAAGCCGGGCCGGGTCAGACAGACAGACAGACAGACAGATCCCCGCTAGGGTCAGCTAGTATATATATATATATATATATATATATATATATATATATATATATATATATATATATATATATATATGGTGAGAGAGAGAGAGAGTGAGAGAGAAAGAGAGAGAGAGAGAGAGAGAGAGAGAGAGAGAGAGAGAGAGAGAGAGAGAGAGAGAGAGAGAGAGAGAGAGAGAGTTGTTAAAGTAATTCATGTCCCAGTTGATAAGGAAAAGTATAAAGGTAGTCCAGTCCCACCACAGATAGCACCAAAAAGAGTAAAAGGCGAAAGGATCGACCCCATTCCACCCGTTTCTGTCCTGTATGGTTCGGTCTTCTTTTCTCAGAGTGACCCGCCGAAAGTCTCGCACAGAGCACGAACTCCATAGTCCAGTCGGGTCTCCGTCAAAAATTGCTCCCGTGAACTGAACGACGATGTCTAAAAACGATATCAGTTTGCGAGGCAGGCGCTTCACTACATGGCGAGTGCGACAACCCAGATTCTACAACACGCAAAGCTTATTCCATACAAACTAATTCTAGTAGCGCTGGACTGAATTTTGCGTGTGGATTAGCTTTCTCTACTACCAGTGTCCCTTACCATCAGGCGAACCAATCCGACTTGAATTTACGTCCCCAAATCAAGGACAAGAAGTCAACATTGTAGTCCAACTGTCCCGTGTAAGGGTTGAACCCCTCACCTCGGCATCAAGACGCCGGATGTTTAAGGACGCGCGTTCTTATCCATTCTGCCATGCTGACCCCCCACTGGAAATTATATGGTGTCCGTTGTTTTTAATGTTCTTGTGCTGTTAATTACTGTCTAGGCGTGCGTTTAGTAAGGCGCCTTAAAGCTAGAGCTTTACAAGACAAGTCAGTAATAAATCTGGAACCATAGCTGGCTGTGGACGTACATCTGTTATCTACATTTAACATCGTACGTCACAATCCCCTCTTATCTGCACTTTGTACTCCACCTTGCATAGATAGAGGTGCTTGAGTGTAACAATTAGTTGTTATTCAGTTAGTCGCGGTTCCAGCTTCACGGTAAAGGGAAAGGTTTACCCCAGTATGCACCGTTCCTGTGCCAGTGAGTATCACACAAATTGTTCCCCACTGCCACGTGTGAAAAGTGGAACAAAGAGCAGTACCCACAAACCAACAGCACGCACAGGCAAGTACGTGCATAAGGCCGCTGCAAGAAGCCAACACAAAAGTCCGTGACGAATATTATAGTTAATCGTCGATGGAAGCGGCAGTCACAAGAAAAGCAGCACTCATTACTGCATAATGCAAAACTAGCTATGTCCGCAACCAGCCGTCGCCATTTTCTGAACATGTAGTTAATTATACAAATAACTGCGGCTAAATGTAAAAGTACTCCACACGAAATCGACAGCTCACAGTGTCGCTCCAAGCTCTTAATTCAGTAGCTGAGCGATGGAACCATAAGTGTAACAATGACTCAAAGAGCTATGTCGACGGTAGCGCAACTACTGGTAGCCCTCCCCCACACCGCTTATGGCGTATAAACTGGACCTTGGCTTTTTCTTTAAATAACACGATTCGCAATCCCGCATTCGAAAAAACAGCTGCTGGCAATTTGGAAGCAGACCGCCCTGCTGTTTTTGATACAATAGTATGAGCGTTGGTCTTGGCAGTGGCAAACTACTGAACGTAAGCTTATCTAGCAGCTAAAATATGATTGGGTTGACTGCGATGTCCCGTAAAGAACACACATCCATCTTTGGATGGTTGAACATTTTTTTTCAGGTTTGAATGAAACTGTTCGAATTCTCTCCTTAAGCATATCGGAACACACCGCAATACAATACACCGTCAATAAAACGGTAGTAGATTTCGGTTGCCGGTCTCTCTGGCTGTGGGGTTACAACACTTTCTCTCTGTAATCCCGTTTATCACGCAGAGTCTCGCAGCGGAGCGAGAACTGAGGTGGTTCGACCCCCGCTCGTGACTTGCGGATACTGAGCCGGCCGCTCAGAAAGCAATGGCAAACTACTGAGCGTAATCTTGCCAAGAGATCAACAGACAGCTGAAAGATGCTGCTGTTGACAGCTAAGTCCTGTAAAAGGATACGCAAAACATTTAGATTTCGGTTGGTATGTCAAAATACACACACTCGTGAAACTCGCTGCAGTTTGTTCTCTTGTGGTACATTAACACGTGCAGATTTAAAAACAAAACAAAATACGAGCATGTTGTTCTAGGAAGTCAACGATCAAGTGCCTGTCCTGTCGGCAGACTGACTTGGCTTACGTCTTTCGTCGCTGAACTTGTCTGGTGCGAAGTGAGGCGTTCTCTGACATGATTTTAATTGAACTCCAGCCGCCCGTGTTTCTCAGTGTCCTAGTCGTCAAACTGTTTAATGTGTACTTTGGAAAGGGTTTTTAAAGGCGAAAGAATCGACTTAATTGCACCGGGTTTTTTCCATATGACTATTTGTCTTTCCGTAGAGCAGCCTATAGAACAAAGCACGAGCTCCAAGAAATATAATTCAGCATTTGGATTAATATCTCTACTCCTAATTCCCCCAGTACTTCAAATTATTCTATTGTGATTTCATCTGTCCCAGCTGGTTTTCTTTCTACATTTGTTTGATAGCGTCAGCGACTTCTTCTTTTAGAATAGGTAGCCCTTCTAAGTTACTTTCTTCTGTTAATTCTTCCCTTTCTCGATCATATAATTTCTCTTATATACCCATTTCACTTCTTCAGGCTTGTGAGAGAACAGGAGTTAAATTACTGTCAAGACTTTTTAGTATAGCATGGGAAGAAAGAAAAGTCCCACCTGTTTGGCAACAGGCAATAATAGTACCAATAAGGGAAAAGAAAGACAATATGATAGAGTGCAAAAGGTACAGAGGTATATCACTCCAGAGTCATATAGGGAACATGTACAAACCTGAACAACAGTTAAACAAAGTACAATTTTCTTGCATGAAAGGTAAAACTTTCACTGATGCACTATTCACAGACAAATATGTAGAACAAAAAATAAATTAAAAAACATCGAATACAGTGACCTGCAGAATATTGTGTTTGTAGATCAAGAAAAGGCTTTCTATGGAGTAGACAGATACAGATTATGGACCATCCTTGAAGACTACGAGATACAAGGACAATTGCTGGAAAACATCATAGCCATGTACCACTCGAGCCGAAGTGCAGTAAGAACACAAGAAGGTATATCAGATATGTTCACAGTCAATACAGGAATGAGACAGGGATGTGTGCTCTCCTCTCTGCTATTTATTATGTACATAGACAGAATATCCAAAGAAGCAAGCCTTGACAGAACAGATCAGAAAATTTTGAACTCTTTACGCCAGATGAAACAACAGATTAATTCGCAATAAATTAACTTTTAGTTTCAGACGACCAGTGTCTGTTTTATAGCGACGAAGTCAGACTTCAGAATCATGTTAATAAACTGAGTTCAACATGCAGCAGATACAATATGAATATAAATATACCAAAAACTGAAGTAATGCAAGTTAGTAGATAAATAGCACATCTCTGAAACAAGTTAAAGAATTCAAATATCTCAGAAGTAAGATCACAGAAGATGGCAGAAGAGACACAGAAATAGAAATCAGATGTTAACAAACAAGTGCGCCCATAGCTTATATATCAACTATCGCAAATACTGAAACATCGAAACATACTTATGTCCGCAAAAAAGACAGATAATAAATATCATATTCACACCAATCTCATGCTACCAATGTCAAACTTTGACATTATCCAAATCATACTTACGAAAAATCAACACCTACGAGACGAAATGCTTGAGGAGAGCTGCCAACTTAACCATCTGAGACAATAAGAACTGATGTTATCAGACAGACAGTGGGATCAACACCTTGTGTCACATTTATCGAAAGACAGAAGATCAAATGATTTGGCTATCTTGTTAGAATGCAACACAGTCAACTACCAGCACTGGCTCTACACCAAAGACGAGCGCCCAAGAAGAAAATCGATTGACGACATCAAAGACAGTGTACAATCACATGGAATAACACTATCCAGTGCCATCCGTCGAGCGCTGGAGCGCCAATTATTCCTCCCCACAACGCTTTACGGAAAAAGTTGAAGGTGATGATGATGATAGAAGTAGAAGAAAGAAGTGGATGCAAGAGAACGCACTAGACAACATAACAAGTGTACTTCGCCGCGTAACGAACTAGACACTCGGTGGCTAGTTGAGCATGCGTCGAAGTACACTTGTTCCTGTAGCGAGGCGGCGTCGTCATTTGGAGGTGACAGGTTCGATTACCGGTCGATATCTATAGCTTTCAATTGTTATGTTGCCTAGTGCGTCCTCTAGTCTCTTATTCTTTCTTCTTCTTCTGTGAGTGCCAAACAAATCTTGTGTGTTTATATATGATCTCTCTTAATAGACCCAAAAGAGTTCCACAATTGATATTTGAGCTTATGTACACCAGAGATCATTATTTCTCAAATAAATTACAATTGGAGATTTTATAAGAAAACAAAAGATGCTGTGGTCTATCATATCAAAACAGAAAGGAAATATGATATACGCTGAGAAAACGTTGAAATATGTAGAGACACTTTATCTTGAAATAAAATACGTACAAAGCAAAATGTTTTTTTTTTTAGCATAACCTTCACAGGACATCGCTGTCAACATCAGCATCTTTCAGCTGTCTGTTGATTTCTTGGCAAGATTACGCTCAGTAGTTTGCCATTGTTTCTGAGCGGCCGGCTCATTATCCCGCAAGTCACGGGCGCGGGTCGAACCGCTTCCAGTTCTCGCCTCGCTGCGAGACCCAGCGTGGATAAACGGGATTACGGAGAAAGTGGTGTAACCCCTCAGCCAGAGAGACCGGCACAAAGCAAAAACAAATTGTATAACCGTAAAGTGTGTGTGTGTGTGTGTGTGTGTGTGTGTTGGTGTGTGAGTGGGTGGGTGTGTAATTTACTGTGTCTTCAGTGTAACGTGAATGTCACGTGTCTGTGTTTGTAATGTGTGGACGCAATTTTGTTATTTACATAATGTGTGTATACATTAATGTGTTGTAATGTCTTTATATACATATATATAAATTACTAATCTATGCAATGTGTATACTGGTTTTTAATATTCTATATTGTGCTGTGGTTATACCAATTCTATTATATTCTCTGTCATGTTAACAATATCTAATATTTTGTAAAGTTGACAATAACTAATATTCTGTCAAGTTGATAATATCTAATATTCTGTCAAGGTGACAATATCTAATATTCTGTCAAGGTGACAATATCTAATATTCTCTCTAGTTGACAATATCTAATATTCTGTCAAGTTGACAATATCTAATATTCTGTCAAGTTGATAATATCTAATATTCTGTCAAGGTGACAATATCTAATATTCTGTCAAGGTGACAATATCTAATATTCTCTCTAGTTGACAATATCTAATATTCTGTCAAGTTGATAATATCTAATATTCTGTCAAGTTGATAATATCTAATATTCTGTCAAGGTGACAATATCTAATATTCTCTCTAGTTGACAATATCTAATATTCTGTCAAGTTGACAATATCTAATATTCTGTCAAGTTAACAATATCTAATATTCTGTCAAGTTGATAATATCTAATATTCTGTCAAGGTGACAATATCTGATATTCTGTCAAGTTGACAATGTCATGTCTCTGTCAAGCTGACAATCTCTATGTCTCTATCAAGTTGACAATATCTAATATTCTGTCAAGTGGAGATTTTCTAGTGCCACAAACGCTGCTCCTGCCTTTTGTATTATTATTTTAATATGTCTGTCTGTTCCCCAATTTTTATCTGCATTGCTCTGTGGGAAAGAGGCTACGGGCGCAATTCGTAAACCCGCATACGTCGTTCGAAACACAATTGCGGGCTATTTGAAAGTGGATCCCCTTGCGTATGGTTTTCATTCAATGGTATGTGTGCCGGTCGTTTAGAAAGTAATGGCGAACTACTGAACGTAAACTTGCCTAGAAATCACAAACAGCCCAAAAATGCTGGGGTTGACTGCCACCTGTACAGAATATGTAACTAACATTTGTTTTTAGCTAAGCGGGTGTATGATTCCAAGTCTTAAAGTTGGTAGGACGAGCGTGTTCCTTGTCTAATATTAACCGAGTGATTCGTTGACGATGACCTGGAATTAGGGGCGGGCATCATGCTTCTAAGCCATTTTGTCCCGTTAAAATTATTGGTAGTGTCTGAGTTACTCGAGAGAATTTGCTATAACGGGGATAAAGGGCAGTAGAGGGGACGAATGAAGAAATGTGTGGAAGGTATTCCTCTCTGGATCCTGGGGTAATATTCCTCTCTAAATCCTGGGGTAATACTCTTCTCTGGATCCTGGGGTAATAATCCTCTCTGGATCATGGGGTAATATTCCTCTCTGGATCATGGGGCAATATTTCTCTCTGGATCCTGTCGTAATATTCCTCTCTGGATCCCGGGGTAATATTCCTCTCTGATCCCGGGGTAATGCTCCTCTCCGGATCCTAGAGAAATATTCCTCTCTGGATCCTTGAGTAATACACCTCTCTGGATCCTGGGGTAATATTCCTCTCTGGGTCATGGGGTAATAGCTCAGACTCCTAATCTTCTCAGCCCATTGCTGCCAACCTTCACCGTGGAGACGGCACCTGGGTGAATTAAATTGACGTGCTTAGCCAGTCATTCTTTGACTATCCACGTGTGAACGGTTTCCATCTATGTTTGCGACAGCTTAACAACGTGTCTGATATGAGCTGCAGCAAAGGGTAACCTGGTTGTTGTAAACATTCAACGCCGCAAGGTGCCACGCGAGTTTATGGAAATTTTATAGGGAAACTAAACAGCATTTAAGTGGTTAAAACATTCCCGCTGTGGATTTTTATTTAAGGCAGCGGTTTTCATTCTGTACGACACGGGCCCCCGGGGAGCCATCAGTGACATTCAGCGGCGTCTTGTGTGGTCGCGTATTTCTTCCGTACTTAGCTATGAAGTATACATGACTTTATCTGTGATGTTTCATTGTTTGTGTGTGTAGGAAAGGATATGCACTTGTACATTTTTATTTCAAGGATTGACTAGTTGCAGTATTAAAAAAATAAATTAAAGAATTTACAATTGTTTTACTTTCCAAAAGGTAAGAGCATCGAGAGGATCTACTTCACTGCTCGGAGTTTTAATTCCATTTAACAGTGCCTGTCTCGCCACATATCGGCTAACCGCCTCGCGTTACACATAGCATGAGCTACGGCGCTGCGGCGACTACCCCCAGTGACATCCGAAAACACTGCACTCACGAACCGAATGACTGAGATGAAAACCGAACCCGCGACCTTCAAAGCGCGAGGCAGACTGCCCGACCACTTGGCCTCGGAGTCTTCCTAAACCTTTCGAAAATTACCTTGATTAAATACACAACACACACACACACACAGGTGAATGTGGAAACATGACAACAGTTCTCCCCCCCCCCCCCAACTTTCTTCTCTCCCCCCCCCCCCCCCCCCCCCGTTATGCCGCAGCGATGCTGCAGAAAGAGTGTAACTGGCCAGAAAAGATGTAGACAAAATAAAAAAAAATAATCAAATGCACATCACAGGTTTAATTGAACATAAAAACATAAGATGTCTGATTTGCTTAAATATGGTAAATGGGAGTGCCGTAGTTGATGCAATTATTTGGAGTTAAATTTAGGCCCTCAAGTCTTCGTTGGTCTGGTGTTTGTATTGGTTGTACTTGTATTGTCCCTGCTTACAGCCAGAAAAAAAAAGTTGCATGTTTTTTGGAAGATGTTGCGATTAACATTAGGTTTACCTTCTAGGCAATTTTACATTCAGTAGTCTGTGGCTAAGGGTTTGAGAACGCGGTTTGTGAGCCCGTATACCCGGGTTCGAAACATGGCGGTGCTGGTTTTTTCGATAAAGGTATAGGAGCCGGTCGTTTAGAAAGCAATGGCAAACTACTGAACTTAAAATTTGCCTAGGAATCACCAACAGCGTAAATGCTGGGGTTGACTGCTACGTCCTGTGAAGGACATGCAACTTAATTTAAAGTATGCCATTGCTTTCTGAACCAGAAACAATACACCGGTTTAAGGAATGAAGTATGAACACATTGACCCGTTGGCAGTTCTTGATTGTGTCTTCCCTCGTTCGTTGGACAGTGATCTTTCTGTGCCAGCGACACCAATCTACGACATGTTCTGTGTCTGGTTCGTTGGAGATAGTGATCTTTCTGTGTCAGCAACACCAATCTACGACATGTTCTGTGTCTGGTTCGTTAGTCAGTGATCTTTCTGTGTCAGCGATACCAATCTACGACATGTTCTGTGCCTGGTTCGTTGGACATAGTGATCTTTCTGTGTCAGCAACACCAATCTACGAAATGTTCTGTGTCTGGTTCGTTGGACATAGTGATCTTTCTGTGTCAGCAACATCAGTCTACGACATGTTCTGTGTTTGATTCGTTGGACATAGTAATCTTTCTGTGTCAGCGACACCAATCTACGACATGTTCTGTGTCTGGTTCGTTGGACATAGTGATCTTTCTGTGTCAGTGACACCAATCTACGACATGTTCTGTGTTTGGTTCGTTAGACATAGTGATCTTTCTGTGTCAGCAACACCAATCTACGACATGTTCTGTGTTTGCTTCGTTGGACATAGTGATCTTTCTGTGTCAGCAACACCAATCTACAACATGTTCTGTGTCTGGTTCGTTAGACAGTGATCTTTCTGTGTCAGCGACACCAATCTACGACATGTTCTGTGTCTGGTTCGTTAGACAGTGATCTTTCTGTGTCAGCGACACCAATATACGACATGTTCTCGTGAAAGAACCAGGAAACCGGAAAGGTTAATCCAGTCAATAAATCCCCGCAGAAGTCGGATGTCTCGGCCAAACGGTCCAAGAACGCAGCCTTGCTATAAACAGACACAACGCAGTCACGCCCGAAAAAAAACTCTCCGGATGAATGCATACGAGAATAAGAAGAATCTGTAAAGAAACCTCACGAAAGGATGCTAAGTTCTGACGACTGAGACACAAAGTTCCAGTCCTTGGTAGGGCAAACACCTAACTGTCATGTTATTTATTCCTTGATCGATGTATGGCTTCCTACTCTTGATTCTGCGTCTATGCTCCATTGGGGGTGCATATAGATCCTGCGAATTTTTCACCTGTGTCCCACAAGCAGCGACCTCTGTTCCACTCAGCTAGGATCAGTCGGGGGAATGGGAAGGGGCGCGAAGCTTTAAAATAAAAGAGAGCAGGAGTATATCAACTTTTCTATTGTTATAATAATACAGCCCAGTTAAGTTGAGTTGCATTGAGCTAAGAACCGACATCACTGCACTCGGGTCATTTTCATACTCGCTCCCCCCCCCCCCCCCCTCGTTCAAAAGCCAGCGAAGAGTCACACTACTAATCGTTGTCACGACTATCTGATTGAAAGTTCTCCTGGTCTTTCCTCTAAGTTTTGAGTTCTTCTAGAACCCCTGCCGATACCCCGCAGTATCATTGTCCCATATACGGGTTCTCAATCTATCTTCTCCACCTGATCCCAAAGGCATACGGCCAACTCTCCCTTGTCCATAGGCAATCTACCACCAAGAGGTGCATTCCCTGCCAGCCTATCAAGCTGTTTATTCTCCAGCAGTCCCACATGGCCAGGGCAAACAAAAAAATCCATACTATTCTCACAATCTGCCCAAAACACGAGAAGAAGACAGGTTCACAGAAGCAAGTAGTGGGCGTAGCAACATGTTAACCACACTGCACCCAAGAGCACCCATATTACAGAAGGATATGTGTTAGGAGACATGTCGACATGATAAAGATGCTTGAAGATCTACAAATTGATGGGAAAAACCTTAGACTTGTAAAAAACATATATTGGAAACAACAAGCTGCCATGAGAATTGATAATAGTTAGTTAGTCGACAGATCATCCTCATTGCACATCAAACCATTCAGTCCATAAGTGCTCGGATCCCCTCCTCAGCAAATCCCGCAGCGTGTAGCGGCTAACGACGCCAGTTCTGTGTTGGTTTATCAATCTTCTTTGGCTTCCTGCGTAGTGTTCTTGTTTGGCCACCCCTCTTTTAATTTGCTGTTCTCGCAGTCTGGCCATGGTTGTAGATTCACAGTCATCACTTGGTTCACGCAAGAGTCTTACTTCTCGTAGAGCATTCAGAATGTCAGCCTGGTCCATGGCGCGTCAGCCCTCCACAGTAGCCTCACCTGCGAGCTTGTCAGCCCGCTCATTTTCTTGTACTCCCGCATGCCCTGGCACGAAGATGAAACTAATCTTTGTCAGCCGAGACCGCTCCAGAGGCAGCAACCATTCTCTTCGGATCGACCCCTCCTCTATCCTCTTGATCATGTTCATTGAGTCGCTAAGGAAACATGCCCTAGTTAATGTCTATGTCTCGAGCCATGTTATTGCTTTACTTACTGCCATGACTTCCATAGTCAGGCTACTTGTGGTTTCAGTGAAAGCACCAGAGTCCTCCTTCACAATTATCCCTCCGGCCCGAGCTGTAAAGGCCCATGAACTTCTCACATGTCGGACGACCGACCCATTTGTGTAGATGACTGCATCACCGTCTAGCGAATTCTCGAAAATCAACGCTTGTACTTCAGCCTCAACAGCAGCCGGATTTTCTTGTCTGCATTTTCTATCTAGTTGGATGCAAACTGAAAAGGATGTGCAGAATTCTGTTGGCACTTGCACCCACTCCTCGCCAGGTTCTAAGTCCTCAAGTGAACACACCTGTTGAAGAATGTCTTCGGCTTGACCCATCCACGACCGTCCTCTTTTTAACCTGCTGCCCTTCACCTTCATAATTTCACTATGCAGTGGATGTTGTGTGTTTGCGTTAACTCTGAGGTAGGCGCGTGCCCTGCAAACTTGTATTCTCTCTTCAATGGTTGGAATCAAGAAGGTAGCGCATCGCCCTGCATGGTATATATCTTGTACATCCAAGAATAATGCGCATAGCTTCATTCTGTATCCTTTCCATCCTTTCTATCTGCTTACGGCTGAGAGTCAGGATTGCCATTGCATACTCCAAAACAGACATGACCAGCCCCTCGTACAGAAGACATAGATGGCGCTGCTCACAGTTTGCTGCCACCATCACCCGCATCGCATCCAAACCCCGCTTGTCCTTTGTTATCACCTGGTCTATGTGCTCATTATAAGCAAGGCTTCGATCAAACCGTATCCCCAGGTAATTCATTGCCTGCGTTCTTTCCACCGTCTCTGAACACAGCATTACAGTTGGTGTTGGAGTGTTGACAATATGATTATTCAACGAGAACCAAGTCACTGTTGCCTTTATTGGGTTGACCATTTCCCCAGCTTCATCACACCAAGTACTTATGCGTTTGAGTTCGGTTTGTAGTTCCACAGCAACCTGCTCTCTATCCTTACCCTGACGATACACTAAAACATCATCGGCATATGACAATGTCCTGCCAGGTCCAGTGATCTGCTCACTGGTGATTCTCACTGTGTAGGCGTTGAACAGTACCGGAGATAATGGTGATTCCCGTGGAAGGCCAGGATATATTGTTGTTTGTTCCGAAGTCCAACTGCTACATCTAAAAACTACTTTCCGTTGGAAGAGGGCTGCAGCGATCCAACTAAGGAGGAATGGACTTACTTTTAGTTCAAGAAGCTGAAGCATTAAAAAATCCAATGGTACTCTGTTGTATGCGTCCTCAAGATCAATCGCTGCAGCAAAGGTTTCAATGCCTGAGTTGAAACCTTCATAGACATCATGGGCAAAGACTGCTGCATTGGTCCAGGTTTCTCTTTTCTTCCAGGTTTCTGAGAATTGATAATGAAGTAGGTCAATATCAGCCTATTAAGAGAGGTGTGAGACAGGGATGCGTAATGTCTCCAGATCTTTTTTCCCTGTACAGTGAACATATTTTCAGAAATATAGAAGATATGGAAGGAATTAACATTGGGGGACGATACATCAAAAACATTAGATACGCAGAAGATACAGTCTTGATTGCAGACAATGAACAGCACCTGCAAAATTTAGTAGATGCGGTTGTTGCACACAGTGAACAACTGGGGTTAGAACTGAACTGTAAGAAGACACAGATTATGGTCGTCACTAGGAAGGAAGAAATACCACAATGTAATATACAAGTAAATGGGCATATTCTTAAACAAGTTAATCGGTACAACTATCTCGGAACAGTCATAACATCTGATGGGAGATGCCTTGAAGAGATTAGAACAAGAATTGCCATGGCGAAGGTAGCCTTTTGCAAGATGAAAAACATACTGACCAATAAAAAGATACCAATTGAAACGAGAAAAAGAGTGTTGAAGTGCTTCAAATAACCTGTACTTTTGTATGGATCTGAAGCGTGGACAATGAGCAGTCAAGCTGAAAAACATCTGATGGTTGTGAAAATGTGGTTTCTGATGAAAATGCAAAGAATACCATGGACAGACAGAAAAACCAATGAACAAATCCTTCAAGAAACAAATGAAGATCGTAAACTGATTAGAGACATTAGATGTGGACAGTCAAAAATTGTTGGGCATGTTATGAGAAGAAATGAATTGGAGAACTTGGTGACAACTGGCAAGATCGAAGGGAACAGACCAAAGGGAAGACCAAGAATTAAATACCTGGATGGCTTGGCCAAGTGGCATGGTCGAGACAGAAACACGGAGCTGATCCACGACTCTGGTGATCAAGTGAGATGGCAGAAAATGACCGCCCACGCTTATGGCATGGCACATAATGAATGAATGAATGAATGTGTTAGGATATATATGTATGCAATGGTCTTTGTCAAAATGAGGCACCGGACTATATGTGAGTGAGTGAGTGGCACCTTGCAGTCTTGACAGACTAAAGTATGTGAGTTGGAATGTGGCCAATATTCCATCACAATGCCTGGGCAGAGCTTCAGAAAAACATGTGGTGCCCCAACGACATGATCCCTCTCTCGGCCTAGTCTTGTGTATTCCAGAGGAATGGGTAACCAATACGTCTGGCAGTAAGCCAAATGTAGAGAGAGAGAGAGAGAGAGAGAGAGAGAGAGAGAGAGAGAGAGAGAGAGAGAGAGAGAGAGAGAGAGTATGGGCGATAGCGATTAAGATATATCATCAAGATAGAATGAGAAAGACAGTGAACGTGAATAATAGAAACACACTGGGGCGCAGTGAGAGAGCGAGAGAAAGTATATAAGAAAGCGAGTGATAGAGAGACAATGAATAAATGAACTAGCGAAAGATAATGAGCCAGTGACAAGAAGTAAGAGAGACATAGAGAGATCACAAAGGAAGAAAAAGTTGGAGAGACTATGGCAGAGAGAGGCACACAATGACACACACACACACACACACACACACACACAGAGAAAGAGAGAGAGAGAGAGAGAGAGAGAGAGAGAGAGAGAGAGAGAGAGAGAGAGAGAGAGAGAGAGAGAGAAATAAGTGCCCACTCAGAATTCAACGACAGTACATCATGAAAACGAGCTTCACAAACCCCCCGAGCATGTTCAATGTTGCTAATTAAAACTCCTGCACATCTATAAATACGACCTCAGCGGCAACTGTGCCCATTTATATCTTGTCCAGCTGCTTTATAGCTATATCATCCTCAGCTGTAGATAAGGCCAGGCAACATATAACCTTCAATTTGGCTTGTTCGCTGTTTTAGTTCGGATCTTAAAACTGTTGTTTATCTTCGTGAGTTACTGCCTGTCTGACATTATGTAGGATTTTTTTGCCTGCATCTTCAAGCACAGATACATAACAACTCACATACACACATGCTCACAAACCTAATAATAGACACTCACTCTTTTCTCATTCACACACACGCACTCGCAGACACCCATGCTGGTAGTCGTTTCATTTTTAAATACACGCGTGAACATTCTCTGTGGCTTTATTTGTATATATTAATGCTAGTCGATCAGTCACTCGGTCAGTTAGTCAGTCAGTCAGTCAATTGGTTAGTTAGCGAGTTAGTTAGTCAATCAATCAGTCAGTATGTTAGTCACTCAGTCAGTCTGTCACTCAGTCAGTCACTCAGTTAGTCACTCACCCAGTCAGTCAATCAGTCAGTCAGCTACTCAGGCAGTCAGTCAGTTAGTACGTCAGTCACTCAGTCAATCACTCAGCCAGTTAGTAAGTCAGCTAGTCAGTTAATCACTCAGTCAGTCAGTTAGTTAGTCAGTATGCCAGTCACTCCGTCAGACAGTCAGTTAGTCATTCACGCAGTCAGTCAGTCAGTCAGGCAGTTAGTTAGTCAGTAAATCAATCAGTCAGCCAGTCAATCAGTCAGTCAGTAACTCAGTCAGTTAATTAATTAGTTAGTTAGTTCGTTAGTTAGTTAGTTAGTTAGTTAGTTAATCAGTTAGTTAGTTAGTTAGTTAGTTAGTTGGTTAGTTAGTTAGTTTTAGTTAGTTAGTTAGTTACTTAGTTACTTAGTTACTTAGCTCATCCTCATTGCACATCCAACTGTTATCCATAATTTGCTCAGATCCCCTCCTCTGTATTTGCCTCAACGTGTAGCGACTGACGACACCAGTTCTGTGTTGCTTGACTATTCTTCTTTGTCTTCCCGTCTGACACTCTTGTCTAGCGTGACCCCGCTTCACTTGATGTTTATGCAGTCTTCTGGTCAGTAGCAAAATCACAGTAATGTACACAGTTAGTCTGTAGTTTAATCCTTAGGAACACAGGCAAACATTTTTTTTTTAAATCTCCACACGGCGACATTCATAAGCATATATGAGTGCGCGCGCGCGCACACACACACACACACACACACAAACACACACACACACACACACACACACACACACACACACACACACACACACACACACACACACTGTCATAGTCTTGCTCGTATCTAGGTAACTAAACTTGGGTTCATACAGGCAACAATAAATCTGTTCGTTACGAGATCGAATATTTATTGTATTTACATATACAGTATGCGTTGGCGCAGTGGGTAAACAGACCCGCGCTATATTACATATCCCAAATAGTGAACATCAAACACATAAGTATCATTCAACAGTCTAGCAAACTATCTAGCCTATGTCTATATATCTATTGATATCTATAGAGTCCCTCAAAGGCAGGCCCTGTTGCCTCTCTCAAGTCCGTCTGTCCTCTGCCGGTCCACACGTGTCCCATTCCGACACGGGTGGTAACTCTGTCCGAGTTCCTCGTGGACCCCGCAATAGGCGGGCCACATCAGTGTCCACGGAACCCTGGACCCATTGACCAGTCCTTCTAGAAGGCTCTAGATTACTCGGGCTCTGTTCTCTCCCTTGGGCTGGAGTTGTAGCCCTCTCACTAATATATCTAACGGTGAGGCGGTGACAGGATTCCCCCCTCCCCCCTAATATGGCTTGTTATTGGGTAATTAGATGTATTCTAATTCTGTCACCGAATCACATAAAGTTGGTGTTTGTAGATTGGTGGACAGTAACCTGGTAACCTATATACTGGCATTAAAACTCATGTATTCTCCCATACACCACTTCTCTGATTTGGTAAAGAGATCACTCTGTCTCCTGTGTCCTTAACAATGCTTATCAGACCGAAGTTACGTGACGTTTAAGTAGTTGTATTTACAACCCGCCCTTCTCAATTGTACCCAACTGGTACCCAGACAATTAACCTCTGTTAAGAGAGTTAACAAGACCGAAGTCCTGGCTAATTAAGTACACCTTCAAATCTTGATTTGTGTGTGCATTTCAATACACTTTTACTCTTGTATGTTATCTAATGCAAAATATGTAGTTACCTTGTTATTTTATCCCCCTCATACTACAAGTGTCCCTGTTGGCTTGTTAGTGTGCTTGACTAATAAGTTGATGTTTCTAATAAAGTGACTGTATTTTAACTTGATAGTGTTGAGTTTTAAGGTTTGTGTACTGTGTGTGCTGAATGTGTGGCGTATTTCCAAGCGTCACGAGTTGGGATAACCTCAATCATGAACTACTGCACTGTGTGCAATACATGAACAGACATCCCAAGTAGTGGTGCTTAGATGTATCCTAACTGCTAAACTAAGTATATTAACTCACTATTAAACTAAGTACTACACATGTATTCACAGATTAGACAAGTCATGCAATTCACATGAAAGACGCAGACTAATTAAAATAAATACGGTTTGCGTACAATTTGTCCGCCAAGTGTATCGTTCTCTCATTTAATCCATTCACACAGTCATTCACTCACTTTTCATTAAAAATAGTATTTGGTTAAAATATATAATTAAAGTTGAGGTAAGTGTTATTGCCCTTAGAAAAAATGGGCTAGGCGATATTTGCCCTTTAAGAAAATACGTACTTCTTGTACGATGACTCAAAAATGGGTTATAATTTAAACAGAGACAATTGTATAGGACGGTTCTTTAGCCTAGGAATGGTACCGCCTGTAATATTAATGTCGAATATGTACAAATTACATGTTAATACAATTTATATACATCAATAATGGAAATATAATACATATTTAATCCTAAACTAATTAATTAATTAAATCCAACGATGATGTGCGCGTTGTCCTCCTGTTGCTAGCGTGTTATGCCATGAATGGTAAAGCTAGTATGGCTGTCTCTTGAGTGTTGTAGTCGATGTCGTTCTGTTTCGGCTGTTTGTAAAGTTACGTAGTAACAGCAAGTATGGAATGTCCTTAATGTCCCATATAACGAGTTCTTACAGAATTCGGAGTTAGTTCGCTGGTTGATCTTATTGGTTGACACAAATACAGTTACTGTTTCTTGCTGGAATCGTTCTAGCGCTTAGGCACTTGATGGTATAGTTCTTAAAGTAACGTATCATGTTCTTGGGTGTCGTAATTAACTAATCACTGAGAGTACTCTAGCAGGTGTAGAGTTACACTGTCATATGCAACTGACTAAAAGTATCACAGTTTATAGTATGGCTAATGGTCGATGTGATCAGAGTCATTCTACTGGCGCATTTATTTGCCGTGATAAAAGGTCAGCCATAATGTTGTCAGTGCCTCTGATATGGCGGATTTCGAAGTCGAAATCTTGAAGTAGAAGACGCCATCTTTGTAGCCGATGGTTTTTAGGCGACCCCTGGTTAAGGACCAATAATGGCGAACTGTCAGTGAGGACCACAAAGTGACTCCCCAAGAGGAACTTAGATAATCTCAATATACAAAACAATAGGCTCAAACACTCTAATTCAACTGTGGCATACCGAGTCTCAGCCTTCTTTAGTTTGCGGCTCACATAGAGAATTGGGTGTCTTATGCCATCCACTTCCTGCATCAAGCATCCTCCTATTGCGATAGCGCTCGCATCTGTGGTCAAAATAAAGGGTAAATTTATGTTGGGTAATCGTAAGACTGGTGGATTAGAAAAAATATGTTTCAATCTACACATTGCATCATCTAAGCTGGTACTTTTACAAATTTTTGATGGATGATTTTTAGTTAACATATCAGAAAAGACTGAGGTTAGTTCTGCCCAATGTGGAATGAATTTAGAATAATAGTTGATAAGGCCAAGTAAACTTCTAATCTGTTTCTTGGTGGTAGGCACTTCTAGATTAAGGATCTTAGAAACAATTTTATCATCTGTCAACAATTTGCCTTCAGAAATTCTGTGACCAAGGAAGTCTATTTGTGTATAACCTATTTCAACCTTGGAAGGTTTGATAGTAAGTCCAAAAAGAGAGATTTGGTTGAAGACTTGTTTGAGGGTAAGTAGATGAGAAGTCATATCAGAAGAATGGACGCATATATCATCAATATAGGCTACTACATCTTTCATTCCGTGTAATAACAATCTTGTTAGTCTCACAAATGTGGCCGGTGCGTTCTTGAGCCCAAACGGAAGATATAGCCATTCGTACAAGCCGAGAGGTGTTGCGAATGCTGTTATATGTCTACAAGAAGGGTGTAGTGGAACTTGCCAATATCCTTTCGCTAAATCGGTCTTGGAAAATAAGGATGATTGAGCCATATTTAAGATAAGATCTTCACAGCTGTTCATTGGCTCTGCATCCGTTGTTGTTCTTGTATTTAATACTCTATAGTCGATGCACAAGCGAATTGTCTGGTCCTTTTTTTTCACCAGAACAATCGGTGACGAATATTGAGACATCGATTTTTGAATAATGCCATTTTTCTCTAAATCTAAAATTTCTTTATCTAAATTAGATCTGTAATGGAGAGGAATAGAATATGGTCTACATTTGACCGGTCTCAGATCTGTCAGCACAATTGAATGTGTTATTTTATCAGTGCGTCCAGGTTTATTAGAAAAGATAGATTTATACTTGTCAAGGATAGTCAAAATGTCTTGTCGCTGTTGTTGTGTCAAAGTGTCAGAGATATGTATGTCATTTATACTTCCGTCGTCAGTCATGATTGGTACAGGGATTTCAGTGTTGTCCACGTCTGTCTGATTTATCACAGATGCTACCGTTTGTAAATTGTCTTCAATGTCATTGTCGTCGTCGTTGAGATCAATCGTTGTCACTATGTCGTCAAATTTGTCGTCGCTGTCGATATCACAGATTGTCGGTAATGTACATATGTCTTCGTCGTTTTCGTTGTCGTAAGAGTGTGTCGTTAACGATGCTTCGTTTGTCGAGGTGTCATTTAGTTGGGACCTTGTCGTTTCGTCTCCGTCATCAGTTCGTTGAGTCAGTTCATTTGTATCATTGTCCTGTCTAACATAATATGGTTTCAACATATTTATATGGAATATTTTCAGTTTTCCATTTAAAGAGATTTCGTAATCTACTTCTGAAATTCTTCTAATGATCTTAAAAGGTCCCTGCCAAGAGGTTGACAGTAAATCTCTTTTGTCATTTAGGAGTAGTAAAATATCCTGACCTGGATTTAGCACAATTGTTTTTGCACCTCTGTTGGCGTACTGCCTGTATTTAAAACCTTTCTCCTGTAGTGATGTTCTGGCCAATATACAGGAACGTATGATTTTGTCTCTGGTATCAGTGACCAAATCATAGGTAGAAATGGGAAGTTGGATATCTACAGGTTGTGATATGATCTCCTTATACATGGTGAGAGGTCCTCTTTGGTTCGCTCCATACATCAATTCGAAGGGAGAGAACCCTGTACTTGATTGTGGGGCTTCTCTATATGCGAACAGCACCGTTGGGAGAAGTATGTCCCAATCGGCTGGATTTTCAGCTGTCACTTTAGATAGCATATGTTTCAGGTCCCCATTTAGTTTCTCGCAGATGCCATTTGCGGCCGGTCGATAGGGACTGGTGAAACATTGCTTGATGCCTAGTAACTTAGTTACTGATTGGGTGGCATTGGATATGAACTGGGTTCCTCTATCAGAAATGATTTTCTCCGGGAAGCCAAAACGGGAGAAAATGTTTAGTAATATGTCCGTCACATCCTTAGAGGAGATAGATCTTAATGGAAGCATTTCGGGCCACCTTGTACACAAATCAACAAGAGTAAAAATATATCTATTGCCCTTATTTGATATGTGATTCAACGGACCTACTAGGTCAACTGCCACGATTTGGAAAGGCCTCGAGGCAGTTGTCGTTGATTGGACTTCTGCTGTAGGGTTTTTCCCCTTTTTCATCAGTTTCTGACATATATCACAAGATCTACAGAAGGTTTTTATATCTTGGCAAAACTTTGGCCAATAAAACTGGGTGAGGACCCTAGCCCTGGTCTTTTCATACCCAATTTGACCTCCAAAAGGGGAGTCATGAGCTATTTTTAGAACTTTGTTTCGATGTGCTTGTGGTAACAGTACTTGCTGTATCGTGGTCTGCTTTGTTGTGTAAAATCTAGTTAAGATGTTGTTCTGTAGCCTAAATGTCCACGATGCGTTCTTAGTTAATTTAGGTTTGAGTCCTACTAACTTAAAGTATGGTGCAAGTGTAGGGTCATTTTTCTGTTCATTTCCAAAATTGATGTTAGTTGAGTATGGCGCTATTATTTCTAATGATTCCTGTAGTTGGTCAGTGTTGGTTTTATGGGTTGTCTGTCGTGTGATTGCGTTTGTGTGTTGTGTGTTTTGTTGCACATTTACAGGCTTGGTACTTGGTACATCAGTAGCATCCTCAATTCGAGGTTTTAATTTGGTCGTATCGCTCACAGATTCGACCGCCCCTGCATTGTACACCTCGGTGAATTCTTTCTGAATTACCTCAGTGGTTGTCTCCCTTGGTCTTTTGGCAGATTGAGACAAGCATGCATGGTGTTTCTCTATAGCATCGCTGTTTGTGGGGGGAATACCGTTTTTATGCTCCCACTCCCTGATTTCCTTCTTAGAGCATGTTCGTATGTTGGGCAAATTCCCAAGAATAATATCCGCGACTGGATTTTCAAGGATTGCGCACAATACTTGTCCTGATATGAACGGTGTTCGAATTTCGACCAGAGCAAGGGGGTATTTCTCTATAGTACCTGAGAATGTGCGACAAGTGACATGTTTGTCTGTGTAGTCTTTAGTGTCTATTAATGTTCTCTTTATTCCACAGAGCGTTGCCCCGGAATCACGAATTAATGTGCACTTTTTGTTGTTTACAAACCCTGTAAAAAAAACTAGCTTGCCTGTAGATGACAAAGCAGCGTTGGCTGTTTCATTTGAAATAGGGATAGTGTGGCCACATAGTAATGTTGTGTCAAGTTGGAACTTCGTACAGGTGTTACACTTACTGTCTGTAATGGTGTCAATAATTTGTACAGCATTTCCAAGCTCGCTTTCATTATCGTGTTGATTATCACAATCATTCAGTGATTCAATCTCATCGTCTGACGATGTTTCTACAAGTGCGGCATTGGCTTGTTTCAATAACTTTCGGCCATCACAAAAGCGACTATAGTGGCCAAAGCTGCGGCAAAAAAAAACATTTGACCGCTCTCTGGTAAGCATTTCGCTTGGTCTTTTGTTTATCCACCATCATCTTGAGGTGGTGAGGGTAGTTCGGCGATTTGTCGCACATAGCGCCAATGTCGTGATTCAAACCGCAATACTGGCATTTAACAAGTTTACTGACATTGGAGCGAGGTTTGAATTTACTCTCTGTTTGTTTGGAGTATTTGGTGTTTACTACTGCAGCTGCTGTATCGTTGTGACTTATGTTCAGCTGAAAAATATCCCTATTTGCTGTGAAAAATGCATTCCCCTTGGCCTCTATTTCCTGAATACTTTTGCAATCCATTTGTTTTAAGAACTTGGCAAAAGGTGTGGGGATGGTGCTAACTATTTTGTCTATAATAATAAGCTCTTTAAGTTTGTCATGGCTATTGTTGGTTTTAGCCGAGTTGATCCATTTTGTGCATACGTCTTGAACTGTACTGACATAATCTATAAAGGTTTGGTTTGGTTGTGGTGATAATTTGGCAAATTGTTGTTGGTAACCTGCAGTATCTAATGAAAAATGTTGGAGAATGCGTTGTTTTAAGTAATCATAGTCTTTTCGCATTTCCTGTGGTACTGTCTCTATTACTTTTAGTGGTTCAAGAGCTAAGTTCCTCATTAGAATAAATGCCCAATCTGATTTAATGATCTTATGGTAGGCCATGAGACACTCGAAATTTTCCAAGTAGGCGCTGATGGAATCTCCTGAGCAGAACGCTTTCACGAGGCCTTTATACTTATTATATTTTTGTTCTTCCTCTTTGCTTCTTAGCTTATTTATCGATATTTCTGCGTTAGACTCAAGCTCCATCTGTTTTAATTTTATTTGTGTTTCGGCATTCAATTGGGCCTGTTTGGCCGCCGCCTCAAGCTCCAGTTGTTTCTCCTGAGCCTGCAATTGCATTTTCTTTTCATCTGCCTGTATTTGCATCTGCAGTTTCTTTTCTTCGGCCTCTATTTGAAATTTCTTTTCTTCTGCCTCCATTTGAAATTTCTTTTCTTCTCGTTCTATCGCTCTTTCTTCACGGGCAATGTTTTCTGCGTGCGTTTTCTGTGCCCATTCTGACAATTTCTCCTCTTTATAACCTAACTTTATTCCTTGCTCAATGCATTTATCTAAGGAAGACATTTTGTGTTTTACTTGTTTGTAATGTTTATACAGTTAAATCCCTTAGAAAAAATGTTGTGTAGTCGAAAATTTGGTTAACTCCCTTACTTATTAATGTGTAAATCAAAATGCAAGGTTATGTTGGTGACAAGGTCATGAATATGCAACCAAATCAATATGAAACAACATAATACATTGATGAAAGATGAGAAGTACAGCTTAGAGTTACAATGGGTATGACATGAAACTTAGCTTTCAATCAGAGAACTCGCCGATGTTGTCCCAGAAAGCTTGTCTTGTAATCTCGCCACTGTTGTAAAGGTTACATAGGTTGCACGCGGCACTATTCGCGGAACAATCTGCTCGTAGAGTGAGAAAACATTAGTAACAGTCAAAAAAATGTCACAGTCATGTCAAAAATAGTGTACAAATCACAATAATGAGGCACACTGCTTAGGCACTGCTGAGATACTGCTGAGGGACTCAGATTAATCCTACTTTATTGCTAGATAGCTACTAATTTTTGTAAACTTGTAAGTTAACAATTCTTTTGGTTTAAACAACTCAATGTGATATGATCAATTAAGTAATTTTACATGGCAATTAACAGAATTTTCACAAAACATTTTATGCCAAAACCGGAAAACTAGCCCCCAAAAAGCCTGTCATAGTCTTGCTCGTATCTAGGTAACTAAACTTGGGTTCATACAGGCAACAATAAATCTGTTCGTTACGAGATCGAATATTTATTGTATTTACATATACAGTATGCGTTGGCGCAGTGGGTAAACAGACCCGCGCTATATTACATATCCCAAATAGTGAACATCAAACACATAAGTATCATTCAACAGTCTAGCAAACTATCTAGCCTATGTCTATATATCTATTGATATCTATAGAGTCCCTCAAAGGCAGGCCCTGTTGCCTCTCTCAAGTCCGTCTGTCCTCTGCCGGTCCACACGTGTCCCATTCCGACAGGGGTGGTAACTCTGTCCGAGTTCCTCGTGGACCCCGCAATAGGCGGGCCACATCAGTGTCCACGGAACCCTGGACCCATTGACCAGTCCTTCTAGAAGGCTCTAGATTACTCGGGCTCTGTTCTCTCCCTTGGGCTGGAGTTGTAGCCCTCTCACTAATATATCTAACGGTGAGGCGGTGACACACACACACACACACACACACACACACACACATCTGTTGCTAAGAAAAATATTTGCCCATTTCAAACTAAAATGTCATAGTGTTTTATATCAATGTAACGTGACACACACCGACACGATCAAAGAGAGGGAGTCAGAGAGTGACAGACAGACAAACAGACAGGCAGGCATACATAAAGTAAAAGTGTGTGTGTGGGTGAGCGAGAGAGGCTGAGAGAGACTGTGTGTATGTGTGTGTGTGTGTGTGTGTGTGAGAGAGAGAGAGAGAGAGAGAGAGAGAGAGAGAGAGAGAGAGAGAGAGAGAGAGAGAGGGGTGGGAAGGGTTTATATTTAGTAAATGTCAAACAGTCAGTGGCATATGGAATTCTCCCTTTGGGCAAAGGCATGAAACCCAACATCGATACAAGAGCCAGACTAGAAAACCAGACTGAAAGAATTATCACAGGATGTATGACATCACTCAGATATTAAATACACAAGATAACTAACTTCACTACGGTCCACGACTGGTGGACAACACATCCGATGAATGATATAACTGACAGCACTCGCAGAAACCATCATCGTCATGTAGAATGTCGCTCTCATCACGACCGGCCGAGAACTTTGTCGATCATTTGTCTGTTTCCCCTGTCTCGGTCATTTCTCGATCCTGAGTCCATCTTCGTGCTGGTCGAACCCCGCCCATTCTTTCTGGAACCTTGCCTTCCATCATTACGCTTTCTAAACCACCGTGGAGTTTGACTGATTTAGTGTCGAAGGATAATATATCGATAATTGTGACCTCCCATTCGGACAGAAGGACAATATATCGCCGTACTAGGGTCATCGTGTTATTTATTTTGTTTCGTGGTATCTTGCGCAGTTTCAATAGTCAGTGAATGGAAATGTACATGATATTACTGGTTAATTGGACTGTCTGCCATGTTTGGTACAAACATACTTTATATTTGGCGCTGAATTGGTTTATATGGCAAATTTATATCGTTTTCCGAGACATGATACCGTTTATAAAATTAAACGGCGACTATCAATTGCTCTTCAAAGACTAAAACAACTGAATAAATTATGGAATGGGACAGATAGTATACAAAAATTAGATTTTTAAGAGCATGCATCTTTCTCATTTCAACATATGCCCGTGAGACCTGGGAACTTTCTAAACAAGCTGAACAGCGCATAAATGCATTTGAATATAAATGTTATAGACGAGTTCTAAGAATATCTTGGGTAAAGAAATGAACAAATGTATCCATACTTCAGGAACTGAATATTGAAGAACGCTGGCTATTAAAGTCGATAAAACAAAGAAAATTGAAATATTTTGATCACTTGAAACGTCACGAAAGTTTGGAGAAAACAATCATGGAGGGGTATATGCCTGGGAAGAGAGGAAGAGGAAGGCCAAAGAGACGATGGGTGCAGGATGTGGTGGATGATCTCCAGATGGGTGTATCGGACGCGGAACATCTTGGTTATGATCGAGAGGTTGTCCGGAAGGTTGGTATGGGAGCGAGGTTCTGCAAAGCACATGCTATTAAATGAATGAATGAATGAATGAATGAATGAATGAATGAATGAACGAATGAATGAATGAATGAACGAACGAATGAATGAATGAATGAATGAATGAATGAATGAACGAACGAATGAATGAATGAATGAATGAATGAATGAATGAACGAATGAACGAATGAATGAATGAATGAATGATAACGTTTATGAGCCAGTTTTCTTTGATGTTCAGATCTTGTAGAATGTTAGTATTCTTTCTTTTCTTCTTGGTCCACGGCTGTCTAAGAATTTCTCTGCAACATTTATTTTTAAAACGATCCCCGATTCTCTATTGTAGTGATTGCGAATTTTAAGATGTGAAGTGTTCGGCTATCACACACATTTGACACTCGAGTAAGCTCCCTTGGGGCAAGATGGCGGGACACTCTTTCGTCCCTTCGATTGCAATGTGCATTTTCCCTATGTCTCATGTGTGAGTGTCTTGGTGAAATAACGGTTTATACCGTCCAGGGGATTACGTGAACGTGAGTCCGGGCTCCATTCGACGTATCATCAGCACCCGGCGGCGGAAATTAAGCCAAACATGTGCATCGCATCATTAGCCACCGTCCGCTGATGTATTTGTTAAAGGTGGGGTGGGGGAGGAGGAACTGAGCACCTGTCGACATGTCCGGAGTGCAAGGATGATACCCCAACAGATAACTAATTTTATTTTAAATGTTGCATATCCCTTGCAGGACGTTGCAGTCAACACCAGCATTGTTCAGCTGCTGTTGATGTACTAGGCAAATTTTACGTTCAGTAGTTTGCCATTGCTTTCCTTTCTGAACGAAGATAACTAATAACTAACAATATTTTACACAACGGTATAACGAGGCGAGGTCAACAGTTCCCGCCCCCGACGCCTCTCCATCCTACAGAATCCCAGAACAGGTTTCGATAAGCATTTACTGGGGCTGGGTCGACCCCACAAACATAATGCAGCTTCTGATGATTGATCCCTGACCACTGTCAATGTGTCGGTGTCGTGACGAAGGGATTACGAGCCCAGTTCATAATCCTGCATGCTGGCGATATTGAAGTAGGGCGCCTTGCACTAATTTTCACACACTGGTAAGAAAATCACAAACAGCCGACACATGACGAGGTTGATTGCGACATCCTGTTAAAAAAAAAACATGCTGCTAAATTTAACTGAGGAGATAAATAATTACTTCGGACCGAGAAGATGTATGCCACCTCGAACACCAGCTTTCAGCGCAAACGTACGACGCGGTTACCATGCAACTCATCTGGCACTTCTGTGCCATAAACTTTGTCTGTCTTAAAGGATCCGAACCAGAGACTTTATCCAGAGTCTCCGCCAGGGTCACAGCTAAGAGCCCAGTTATTCATAACACGACGGCTTCTGATTACCATATTATCTGGCCGTTTTCATGCCAGCCACTGGATGTCTGGGAATAAATTTACTCCTATCTCCCACTCAGCTGCCAGTGTCAGAATGTTTGCCTCGGCAGTTGATAAAGATGATGTCTTGTGTTCATGCTGCAGCATGTCTGGCTTCCATGACCTTGGGATACTCACGTGGCCTTGGGCGCGATTTATGCCGTATAAATACCCTACCCTTGTCGTCGTTACACTGACTTGATTTGCTGTCTCTTCCTATATCTTTTCTCGACTGATAAATCACAACCTGGGATTCTGAGATAAATAGCAAAACTTTTTTTTTTTTTTTTTGAAAATTTTCATTTTCACTTCATTTTCTCATTTGTTTAATCTTTTCATTTTTTCTCATCCCGTTCTTATGATTTAATGTAGCCACTGGAGGATCTTCTCCGCGATTATATGTTGTGTTTTGTGCTAGTATTTATTTGCTGATGAAGGCTAGTCGCTGCAGCGTCTTGTATTTTTCGTAATTCTGTTTTTTTTTTTTTTAAAGCAGCAATACTTTGTTATTTTATATTGCTCAACTGATAGGTGGACAAGGGTCACAAATCATCGGGTTCCCAGCTTTGCAGTGGATATTCCTCTATATTAGCGGTGTTGTTGGTGTAGTGGTGTCTTGCAATTATACTCAATTAAATATGTTCTGTTCTTTGGCAGTTAAAAGATCAAGGCTGCCCGATCACATACATTGAAGAATATTGCTAGGACTTCATATATTCTAGGTCTCGATTTAATGAGGTTGGGTCGCCAGTAATTTTCCTCGCTGTTTGCTTCCAAAACATTTATTAGATAATACCAAAGTTTCAATTTCATGAGATTAGATCGATCCCTGAACCACACTTTTCGGGGGGGGGGGGGATTTTATTGTTTGGGGGGGGGGGGGATGAAGACCACAGATTGGCATTTTCAAATTGGCGTCAGGACCACACAAAACGTGATCGGGAGATTAAGCGTACTCGTGACGTTAAATTCCCCGATTATTTCAAGATCGGCGTTAATACTATAACCGATTACTTGATATTGTTTTTTCCTCCATAATTTACGGTTCTGTGCTTCTAGCGCTTCTGAGATTCATTCTTTAACGTAAGTAGACCCGCAAGACACGTTTTATGAAGACGCCAAGACGTGTTCTAGCATGTTGTTAAATTTAGCGTCTATTTTTACATATACTGTGTAATGTTCGACCATTAAGAGTGAATCAAACTAAAATGATGAATATCGTATGCTGTAATGTGATATTTCAATAGCAGGAAATAGCCTTTTCCTTGTCATACTACAACGATGACTAATATCGTTATGGAATATTCACAGCGATTTGAAAGCCAATGAATGCATGTTTGCATTCGACATCCATTGTAGTATTTATGCGTAATTTTTCATCACTCTACACGGGACTGTTTATTTTTGGGTAACTTGTCATCACAAACTCACTCAGATCTACGAGCGCCGTTAGACAGGCCATGCAAGCTGACGTCATCACATCATGACGTGCTCTGTGTGCGTGCGTGTGTGTGTGTGTGTATGTGTGTGTGTGTGTGGCGTGTGGTGTATATATATATATATATATATATATATATATATATATATATATATATATATATATATATATATATATATATATATATATATATATATTCTTCTTCTTCTTCTTCAGCGTTCCGAGCCATTGAGGTTCTTTGCTGCAGATACAATCCGTCTCCATTCGTCTCTCTGGTGGACCTTCTCTTGCCAGTCCTTGATTCCAAGTGCTTGTAGGTCTGTATATGTATTATCTCTCCACCGCCTTCTTGGTCTACCTCGGGGTCTACGGTCATTTATTTCCTGAGTGTAAGCCAGTTTTGTTTCCCTATTATCTTCCATTCTTTCTATATGCCCCAGCCATTGTGTGTCTATGGGACACAGTGTGTCTATGTGACAGTAGCGTTGTCATACAACGCGATTTCTATAGCGTTCACTATGCCACTGAGTGCTCTCATGTATTGTTTTATCTATTTTTATTAACTGATGTGTGTGCACATCAGTTCTTACTTTAGACGCTTGTCATTTGCCATATGACAGCTAGTATACAAATAAACTTGTTTCAAGTTGTTATCATATTTAGTTATTTTTCTACAGCCATTTGTGACTTACTTATTAACTTACTCTTGTACTTTCAGTGGCGTGTACATGAACTTATTAGTTATCACATACGTCCCTGGGATTTTAAATTTCGTGAAATGGGCAGGACATTGTTGTTGTTGTTGTTGTTGTTGTTGTTGTTGTTGTTGTTGTTGTTGTTGTTGTTGTTGTTGTTTGCACATGAGGTTAGTCGATGAAAAGAATATCATCCTCATCTCATAATTCCTGGACCTAATATATATAAATAATTGATTGCACCGCTTCAAGTCCGCAATGCCGGAGATACCGCGGGATTTCCTGGGCCTTATTTTGCCTGCCGAGAGTTGGTGTTTTGACGTGGTGATCCTTGACCTGCCATTTGGCTTCCAGTCGTCACGAGAACCTTTCGCGAGGTCTGGTTGTGGTGTTACGCGTTTCTTTTCAGGTGAGCACTGGAGTGTACTTTGACAATTTGGGTTAATGAGTACATTGATGGCTTTTGGCTAGAGTGTCAGAGAAATTTGTCGATTGCACGAGAAAAGAAAGCTCTGGGAGAGTGGGAGAGTTGCGGGGAGGATGTTGGAGCTGCTGGCAAGAGAAAGGACGAGTAAATGTGGCGTTTCTTTTGTCTGTTAATGGTGTAACAATGTAAGTTGAATGAGCTTAGGTGACGGCTTCTATTTAGCTTAAAGGTACAGCGTTGATGTGACATAGCGAGATGTCGTCTGTGTGACTTAAAGGTACAGCGTCCATATGGCATAGTGATATAGATGTCATAAGCCACAGAGGTAAAGCGCCCATGTGACGTAGAGGTATATACTCTCCATGGCACATAAAGGTATGGCGTCCATGTCACGTCAAGGTATTGTGCCAATGTGACATAGAGCTACGATGTCCATGTTACGCAGAAGTAAGGCGCCTATGTGACATATTTATGACGTCTAAATGACACAGAGGTCTGGTGTCCAAGCGACATAGCGGTTCAATATCCATTTTACAAAGAGGTATAACGCCCATGTGACATAGAGGTATAACATGAATGTGACATAGAGATATAACATCCATATGAAATATAGATATAACATCCATGTGACATAGAGATATAACACCCATGTGAAATATCGATATAACATCCATGTGACATATAGATATAACATCCATGTGACATATAGATATAACATCCATGTGACATATAGATATAACATCCATGTGACATAGAGATATAACACCCATGTGAAATATCGATATAACATCCATGTGACATATAGATATAACATCCATGTGACATAGAGATATAACACCCATGTGACATATAGGTATAACATCCATGTGACATAGAGATATAACACCCATGTGGCATAGAGATATAACATCCATGTGACATATAGGTATAACATCCATGTGACATAGAGATATAACATCCATGTGACATATAGATATAACACCCATGTGACATAGAGATATAACATCCATGTGACATATAGATTTAACATCCATGTGACATATAGATGTAACACCAATGTGACATAGATGTATAATATCCATGTGACATAGAGGTATAATATCCACGTGACAGAGAAATAAAACATCCATGCGACAGAGAGGTATAACGTCCATTTTATAGAGAGGTATAACATCCATGTGACAGAGAGGTATAACATCCATGTGACAGAGAGGTATAACATCCATGTGACAGAGAGGTATGAAATCCATTTGACAGAGGGGTATAACATTCATGTGACATAGAGGTATAACGTCCATGTATCAGAGAGGTATAACGTCCATGTGACAGAGAGATATAACATCCATGTAACAGAGGGGTATAACATCCATGTATCAGAGAGGTATAACGTCCATGTGACATAGAGGTATAACATCCATGTATCAGAGAGGTATAACGTCCATGTGACAGAGGGGTATAACATCCATGTGACAGAGGGATATAACATCCATGTGACAGAGGGATATAACATCCATGTGACAGAGAGATATAACATCCATGTGACAGAGGGATATAACATCCATGTGACAGAGAGATATAACATCCATGTAACAGAGGGGTATAACATTCATGTGACATAGAGGTATAACATCCATGTGTCAGAGAGGTATAACGTCCATGTGACAGAGGGGTATAACATCCATGTGACAGAGGGATATAATATCCATGTGACAGAGGGGTATAACATCCATGTGACAGAGGGATATAACATCCATGTGACAGAGGGATATAACATCCATGTGACAGAGGGATATAACATCCATGTGACAGATGGATATAACATCCATGTGACAGAGGGATATAACATCCATGTGACAGAGGGATATAACATCCATGTATCAGAGAGGTATAACGTCCATGTGACAGAGGGATATAACATCCATGTGACAGAGGGGTATAACATCCATGTGACAGAGGGATATAACATCCATGTGACAGAGGGGTATAACATCCATATGACAGAGGGATATAACATCCATGTGACAGAGGGATATAACATCCATGTGACAGAGGGATATAACATCCATGTGACAGAGGGATATAACATCCATGTGACAGAGGGATATAACATCCATGTGACAGAGGGATATAACATCCATGTGACAGAGGGATATAACATCCATGTATCAGAGAGGTATAACGTCCATGTGACAGAGGAATATAACATCCATGTAACAGAGGGGTATAACATCCATGTGACAGAGGGATATAACATCCATGTGACAGAGGGATATAACATCCATGTGACAGAGGGATATAACATCCATGTGACAGAGGGATATAACATCCATGTGACAGAGAGATATAACATCCATGTAACAGAGGGATATAACATTCATGTGACATAGAGGTATAACATCCATGTATCAGAGAGGTATAACGTCCATGTGACAGAGGGGTATAACATCCATGTGACATAGAGGTATAACATCCATGTGACAGAGAGATATAACATCCATGTGACAGAGAGGTATAACGTCCATGTGACAGAGGGGTATAACATCCATGTGACAGAGAGATATAACGTCCATGTGACAGAGGGGTATAACATCCATGTGACATAGAGGTATAACATCCATGTGACAGAGAGATATAACGTCCATGTGACAGAGGGGTATAACATCCATGTGACATAGAGGTATAACATCCATGTGACATAGATGTATAACATCCATGTGACATAGAGGTATAATATCCACGTGTCAGAGAAATAAAACATCCATGCGACAGAGAGGTATAACGTCCATTTTATAGAGAGGTATAACATCCATGTGACCGAGAGGTATAACGTCCATGTGACAGAGAGGTATAACATCCATGTGACAGAGAGGTATAACATCCATGTAACATAGAGGTATAGCGTCCATGTGACAGTGAGGTATAACATCCATGTAACAGAGAGGTATAACATCCATGTGACAGAGAGATATAACATCCATGTGACATAGAGGTATAACATCCATGTAACAGAGAGGTATAACGTCCATGTGACAGAGAGGTATAACATCCATGTGACAGAGAGGTATAACATCCATGTAACAGAGAGATATAACATCCATGTAACAGAGAGGTATAACATCCATGTGACATAGAGGTATAACATCCATGTAACAGAGAGGTATAACATCCATGTAACAGAGAGGTATAACATCCATGTGACAGAGAGGTATAACATCCTGGTACCTACGTTAGTCTCAGTCCACCTGGTAACCCAGGTCAGTATGTTAAATCTTCCAGTCTGCATGGTGGATCCGAATGCACGACTACTGGACCAGCAGGCGAGCGTTCTACCTAACCACTGTTATACCGCTACTTCTTGTGTAAGAAAGCAGGATGTGTGAAACTGAGGAAAGACAATCCAGGCTTAAAATATAGCCTGCTGAAGTCGGTTGGTCGACAGAACTGACCCAGCATCGCAGATATAGCTGAAACTGACACATTGCAACCAACTTCTTTCGTGGCCAACACGGAAGAAGACAGAGACAAGAACAGAGACAAGAGTGTATGTTGTATTACTCCACTGTGTCCCAGTTGTTTTAACTCTTGTTCTAGTCAGTTTTAACGTTAACGTTATCTGGCGCTGATAGTTTGGCAACAGTCTGTGGGAGAGAGAGGCAAGCAACAAAAGTTAGCTTGTATATGCCAGCAGATAAAAATCAAAGCAGTACAGTTGTTCTTGCAAGTCTATTGTTATAGATTCCAAGCAAACAAAACATACACACGTTTATGTTCCTCTTAATCGAAACATCTCTTTTCACCGACCTTCTCTTAAAAATCTGGCCTGAAGTATAGCATCGGCTTATCCTGTCACACGTGACCCGAGATGCCGGAAGCTCTCTTAGGGTTTAAACAGCTATGGGGGAAAAAAGAGAAATATGGCGGCATTTTTACTTCATCTGCGGGGGATTTCGTAGAGCGTGGGCTGGATTGCAGTCATATGTTAAATGGTGAACTCATAAAATGGCGAATTACTAAAATCACTGCAGGATTAGAATGATTTCGTTAGAACGCACAGGGGCATAGACATGTGTTTAACAGTAAGGCTGCGCAACATGCTAAAGTGAGAGAGAGAACAAACTTTAGAGAAAGTATGTGCGTGAGAAAAAGTAAGTTGGAGAAAGAGAAGGAGAGAGATAGAGATAGATAGAGAGAGATCAAGATACACACAGAGAGAGAGAGAGAGAGAGAGAGAGAGAGAGAGAGAGAGTAAGAGAGTGATAGAGACAGACAGAGACAAAAATAGAGTCATAGATAGAGAGAAAATGGAGACACATATAGAGACAGAGACAGAAATAAAGGCAGAGACATAAAGAGAGACACAGACAGAGACAGAAATAGAGACATAAATAGAGTCAGATATAGAGGCAGAGACAAAAATAGAGACACAAATAGAGACAGATATAACAACAACAACAACAACAACCACAACACATTATTTTCAAAGGATTAAGAATTGGGACATTATGTTATGATATAGAGAGAGATAGAGACAGAAACAGAGACAGAGACAGAAATAGAGACAGAAATAGAAACAGAGATAGACACAGAAATAGGGACAGAAATACAGACAGCTATAGATAGAGATAGAGAAAGCATTAGAAACATATATATATATATATATATATATATATATATATATATATATATATATATATATATATATATATATATATATATATATATAGTTATAGTAGGCCTCTTTCAGTCCTGAAGGACTCTAGAGTTATGCCGCTGGGGAGGAGCCTGACAGCACCGCTGGTGACTGTATAGTCCAATGCGAGAGTGACAATCTCTGTCACAGTTTCTGTGTAGGTGCAAGCACGCAGCCCTGCTTTACTCCACTGTGATGCTGAATGATTGGGATGTTGAGCCATCAAATAAAATGGTCCCCTGCACGTTTTCGTGAAATGATTTCACGAGACTAAGAACGGTGGGTTGTCATCCTATCTTTTCAAGGACCTTAAAAAGGCCGTTTCTGCTCATGAGGTCAAATGCCTTTGTAAGGTCGATGAAGGCAATATATAATGGCTTCCTCTGTTCTCTGCATTTCTCTTGGAGCTGCCGGAGTGAGAAAATCATGACGATGGTGGACCTGTTGAGTCTAAATCCGCACTGTGATTCGGGGTAGATTCTTTTAGCAAGAATGTGTAGTGTAACCTTTTAAGGATTACTCGAGCAAAAATCTTGACTGTAATGCTGATTAGGGAAATGCCGCGATAGTTGTTGCAGTCGCTTCTGTCGCTTTGTTTTCATAAAGGGTAACAATGTTTGTCTTTCATATCTTGTGGTACTGATTTTTCTTTCCAGCAGAGGTGAAACATTATATAGACATATAGACACAGATATAGTGACAGAGATAGAAACAGACATAGAGAAACGACAGAGACAGAGATAAGGACAGAGATAAGGACAGAGATAGGGACTGACATAGAGACAGATAGGGAGAAGCGATTGAGACAGAGATGGGGACAATTGAAGACGAAGTGAATGCAAGAATCTCCAAGGCCAGTGCGGTCTTTGGCAGATTGTACAAGAATGTATGGGACAGAAATGGAATAAGCCTGCAAGCAAAGCTGAAATTGTACAAAGTAGTTGTATTATCCATACTGCTATGCTGAAACGAGAAAAAGAGTGTTGAAGTGCCACATAGAACCTATACTTTTGTATGGATGTGAAGCGTGGACAATGAGCAGTCAAGCTGATAAACATCTGATGGCTGTGGAAATGTGGTTTCTGAGGAAAATTCAAAGAATACTATGGACAGACAGAAAAACCAATGAACAAGTCCTTCAAGAAACAAATTAAGATCGTAAACTGATTAGAGTCATTAGACGTAGACAGTCAAAATTGTTTGGACATGTTATGAGAAGAAGTGACTTGGAGAACTTGTTGACGACTGGCAAGATCGAAGGGAAGAGACCAAGGGGAAGACCGAGAAGTAAATACCTGAATGGCTTGGCTACGTGGCATGATCGAGACAGGAACACGGAGCTGATCCACGACTCGACTCTGGTGATCGAGTGAGATGACAGAACATGACCGCCGACGTTTATCGGCATGGCACATGCTGGATATGCTTGTGAAACTTGGACTGTTTATCAGCACCATGCTAGGAAATTAAACCACTTCCACACAGTCTGCCTTAGGAAGCTATTGAAGATTAAATGGCAAGACAAGATTCCAGACACTGAAGTTCTCGAAAGTCCATGCCCAGTATCCACACTCTACTAATGAACTATCAAATTCCCTGGGCTGGTCTCTTAATTCGCATGCCAGTACAGGCTCCCTAAACGAATTTTTACTGCGAGCTGCGTTGTGGCGAAAGCTCCCATGGCAGCCAGAAGAACCGCTTTAAAGACACTCTGATAATCTGACTGGTAGCTTTTGGAATTCATATTGACACCAGGGAGACTGCTGCCAAATACTGAAATTTGTGGCGTACATCATTACGCAAGGGTGCAGTCACATGTGAAGCAACCAGGACTGCAAGAGCTGTGAAGAAAAGACTGGACAGATAATCCATCATAGGAGATCCTCCTCCTGGAACGTCAAGCATTCGTTGCCCACATTGTCAAAGAACATTTCGAGCCAAAATAGGCCTTATCAGCCATCTTAGAACCCTAGGCTCCATACTCTCAACCCCACTGGATGAAATGAATGGTCATCATAATTTTTGATGGACAAACAACATTTTATATATATACTAGCTGACCCGGCCCGGCTTCGCCCAGGCCCTGGAGGGAATCTATCTATCTATCAGTCTGCTTGTTTGTCTGTCTGTCTGGCTGACCCGGCCCGGCTTCACCCAGTCCCTGGTGGGGAGCATCTAATTTAATTCATATACGTAGTCATATAAGCTCTCCCGTTCCCGACTGTCTGTCTATCTGTCTGTCTGTCTGTCCCGGCCCGGCTTCACCCAGTCCCTGGTGGGGAGCATGTCATTTAATTCATTCATATAAGTAGTCAAATAAGCTTCCGTTCCCGACTATCTGTCTATCTATCTGACCCGGCGTGGTTTCACCCAGCTCCTGGCGCACAGTAACTTAAAAGAATGTCCTTCCACACACCATTCATTATTTTTAATGAAAACTGAACCGACATGACAGTTGATAAGTTTTGTAAGCAGAAAAAGATGGGTTAAAATGTTATGCATAATGCATTATTTTTATGCAAACTTTAAAAATACCTTAAAGATTATATCATTATTTAATATAACTCATATGCCTAAAAATAACTATAGACAAAGAGTTTAACAATAGTGCAGGTAAGTCCAACAATATGACTATAAAGTATATAGAAATGTTATTAAAAGTTATGCCCCTTGAAATAACTTTTCTAGAGTGAAGTCCCCCTGCTATATAGACATTATATAATGAAAATGGAAAAGTAAATGTTATTAAATAAGTAGAAGATTTTACATTAAGAAATTATTATAGTCGGTTGCACAGGAATGAAAGGAAGACGTGTAGAAAATTTCATCTCAATCGGATGTACCGTTATCGAACGCATCCAATACATAAATACCCACAAACATACAAACATACACTCTGTTTTATAGATATAGATATATATATTATACATCCATTATCCTTCATGTGCCATGCCGATAAGCGTGGGCGGTCCATGTTCTGCCATCTCACTTGATCACCAGAGTCGTGGATCAGCTCCGTGTTCCTGTCTCGACTATGCCACGTGGCCAAGCCATCCAGGTATTTACTTCTCGGTCTTCTCCTTGGTCTCTTCCTTTCGATCTTGCCAGTCATCACCAAGTTCTCCAAGTCATCTCTTCTCTTAACATGCCTGTAACGTGCGTGGGTTTACACATAAAAACTGGGCTGAATGGACGAGTTAAAAATGTGAAACTGTCAACACGGGGTCAAAGGTGAAGATGAAAGTAGAGCGGGTGTGAGGTCAGATAAGTCGATTAAGAAACTCTAGAACAATGGGTAAGACCCAACACAGGGATAGTTAGAACACGTACGGGCTAAGAGGAGGTCACTAATGAGATGCTAAAACGTGATAGCAGACTGAGAGACAAAGGGAAACTCAGAAATGTTATGTTGGAAAAAGTTAGATTGGAGTGCAAGGGGTTAAATGATGTTTCGTGGGAGGTCCTGGAAAAGGGGATAAAGAGAGAAGTCTGGGCAAATCGAGGGGAGTTGATTTTTGACTGAATAAGGGACACCAGCCAAAATAGGGGCATTCAAAGTTGAGTAGAAGTTAGTTTGGAGCTGTGTCAAGAGAGAAGAGACTCAGAGGAGGTGGATAAAGTCACGGACGGAGAAGAGTTCATAACAGTGTATGGTGCAAGGCCGGTCGACGGCAATAGTGTGGTCGCAGGATCTTATTGTGTTAAAGGATTCTCTGAGTGTGCTGGAACTGTTCATATGCAATATTGATATATTTTACTGCTGAAGGTTTTCCTGATGAGTGTTATAGCATCGAGTTTGTTTCGAATTAAAATCTTGTGTGCGCAGTCTGGTGTTAGAATTTGATTCATCGTTGCTAATCAGTCGTCCAACACAATACTCACACTGACATCCTCTAGGCCAGTGGTTTTCAACCTTTTTTGGCCCATGCCCCCCTTTACCATATGTTCAGAACGTCACCCCCCCCCCTTTTTTTTCGAATTTCCTCCCTATAAATCCCCCCCTCCCCTCCACCCTTACACAGTATACGTACAAATGGAACTAAATTTAATATCACATACTAGAACAAGTCTAGACATCTACATAAAACGTGATTTGCGGGTCTACGTACGTTATAAAACGAATTTCATTAGGGCGAGAAGTACAGAACCGTAAAATTTAGAGGGAAAAACAATATGAAGTGACAGGTTCTTGTATAAATGCGATCTTGAAATAATCTTAATTCCCCCCCCCCCCACATGAAAACCCTAAAATTCCCCCCGGGGGTGGGGAATGGGGAGTTCATTCCCCACCGGTTGAGAACCACTGCTATAGGTCCAACCACAGTCACTTCTTTATGTCCATAACTTTGTGACAAGTACCCACAATATTTCGACTGTCTACGTCTAATGTCTCTAAACAGTTTACGATCTTCATTTGTTTCTTGAAGGACTTGTTCATTGGTTGTTCTTATATATATATATATATATATATATATATATATATATATATATATATATATATATATATATATATATATATATATATATATATATATATATATATTCATAGAGGGACAGAGATAAAGACAGAGACATGGATAGAGACAGAGAAATACAGAGAGAGGGACAAATTTAGAGACAGGGAGCTAGATAAATACATAGAGCTAAACGATAGAACAAATGATGCAATTGATTATTATACTTGTAGTTTATGCATTCAGGTAAATAATTGCTTAGGGTCTTCCTATCTTTTCGGTCAACGCCTCCTTTTTTATGCGAGAATGTTATTCCCTCCCTCTTAAATTGACTTAAAACGTTGATTTCAAATGAGATCCGTATTATGTTTTTTTTCTTCTTATTTATCATCATGTGCTATGCCATGCCACACAATTCTGGACGAATATGGTTGGCTATCTCATGCGGTCACCAATCATGGATCAGGTCTGTGTTCTTGTCCTGACTCTGCCGTGTGGCCAAGCAAGCCATGTTTTTATCCCTTTGTCTTCCCCATCCTCTTGTCACATCCATGTTGTCAGATTTCAGCATGTTATAAGTTTTTGTCTCCACTTAATGGACTTCACACACTTGACCGTCTGCGGATAACTTATCTAATCCATGTGAGCTTGTGTTTCTTGAAGGTCTGAGGTCTCCGTATACAAAGGTTGAAGCGGTTTGCCTGGTCCTCAGAAGGCCGTGATGTACTTTACGGACGTCGCTGTTCGAATCTCTCTTATGCTTGTTTTCGGAGACCACTGATAGTCTCAGGTTTCTGAACAGCTGTTGGGCTGTTTGTTTTGCTGTCTGTTTTGCTGTTCTGGATGGTTAATCCGAAATTCTGGAAGGTTGTCCGGCCTCTGGATGGTTAATCCGGCATTCTGGAAGACTGTCCGGCCTCTGGATGGTTAATCCGACATTCTGGAAGGCTGTCCGGCCTCTGGATGTTTAATCCGGCATTCTGGAAGACTGCCCGGCCTCTGGATGGTTAATTCGGCATTCTGGAAGGCTTTCCGGCCTTTGGATGGTTAATCCGGCATTTTGGAAGGCTGTCCGGTCTCTGGATGGTTAATCCGGCATTCTGGAGGGCTGTCCGGCCTCTGGGTGGTTAATTTGGCATTCTGGAAGACTATCCTATCTCTGGATGGCTGTCTGGCTGTTAGGCCTTTGGATGGCTGCCATGCTGTGTGTTTGATTATCAGACGTTGTCATGCTGTTTGCATGACTGTTCGGCTTTCTAGATGTCTGTGTGTCTGGCTTACTTACAGCCCTGCTGGCTGCCTGTCCCTCCATCTATTTGAAAATATGCACGCACGCACACAGACACACATACACACATTTCTCTGTGTGTATATGCAGATGTATGTGAACTATGTCTGTATTAATGTACACTAAGTTTCAACAAGTTAAGATTAAATGAGAAAATAAGGACAGACATGCTGCGGTCATGTGCTTGTTAGATCTTATGTCAAAATATTTACCTCCAGACGTCTGCACCAGAATTCCTCCAGCGAAAACACTGACTGAGAGAGGTGGGGAGCTGCATGGCCAGGTCTGGCGAGTGGGTGGATGTCTGTAGGCCTGTTATTGAAAGTTAAACAAACCAGCCAAAAAATTCGAGCAAGGTAAAATGACAGGTGGTAAATTTGAAGTAGAATCTAATACGGCGACAATGGCGTGTGTCGTGTATGTGTATCTGTATGCATGTTTGTGTGTCTGCTCGTGTATATTTTGTGTAGATTTGTTTGTCCGCCTGTTTGTGTGTCTTTGTGTTACAACATGCACCTGTGGCTTTATGTGCCAGCCGGTATCGGTGAAGTCTAGTACACACAGATTTGCACACACGCGAGCACATACATTTATACACACGCACAGAAGGATATATATATATATTTGCAAGATCAGTCCCGCGTCTAGCGTTCGTTGTCTCGGATGGCTGTGTGAGGTGTACCAAAATGGGATCTTCCCAGCTAATGCAAGTTAGCGAGGCAGGCGTTTCGAGAATGTAACCGCATCGTGCAGCCAGGGTCGTGGTTTGAGCGGGCAAAAGAGCAAATTTGTACGACCGTTCGACAAAGTCTCGATAAGCGCCCACTCTCTCTCTCTCTCTCTCTCTCTCTCTCTCTCTCTCTCTCTCTCTCTCTCTCTCTCTCTCTCTCGATGAGTAGTGGGCCTGCAGTCAGTAAGCTGGTATAGCTTTTCGGTCAGTCCTGCCGGCGTAGCTTGAAAGCTCGTCGGTAGGCGTCCTGTGGTTTTGCATGTATCACCTTGTATCGGGAGGGCGCGCTGTAGCGATGCTACTCTTGACCTGCGCGTGCGTGAATAGTCCGTCTGTCCAATAAATATCTGGTTGATCCTGTCAGTATTCATACGCTTGTCGCTTGTCACTACCCTTGTCTTAAAGCTGAAAATTAAAGGAATTGACGGAAGGCCGTTTGCACGAGGCTCTAGACTACCATTTGTAATTGAGAGCCAATATATACAGGGATAACTGGCCGTGGCAGCCTAACGTCCATTGAATCTGTGTCCGTCTTCAGTCGTCTTGCCATGCTCGCCACTGGAACCAGATGGACGCAGACGAGAGAGTGAGGTCGACGGAGTTGCGCAACCACTTCCTCCCTATAATCCAAACTAAAGCGCAAGTCATTCGTTCTTCATCAAATCAAAAGATGCAATGAATGAATGGTTCTCATTATTCGTGATGGACGATTATATATATATATATATATATATATATATATATATATATATATATATATATATATATATATATATATATATATATATATATATATATATATATATATATATATATATATATATATATATCATCTAATCTCATTATGTTCCTCTTATACCTTGCGGTGTCGAGGTGAAGTATAAACATCGTGAGAGTGCCCGATTATGGGCTTCATGTATCGATATTCCCATGGACTCTGCTATTCCCTCCGTCCAACGTTTACGTGGTCGGCCTCTTCCTCTGTTTCCATCTGGTCTGTACATCATTGTGTGTGCTTGTGTGTGTCTTGTGTATACATTTGTGTGAGTTGTGAATATATAGAACACCAAAAAAATTGACCAAACTGCATGCCACCTTAATTTTATAAATAATAATAAATTAAAATAATAAACCGACCTTTGCTTAAGCCCAATAACAAAGGAGTCTCGTAAAAAGAAGTTCTCACACACACACACACACACACACACACACACACACACACACACACACACACACACACACACACACATGATATTAAAGGAAAATATTGCATATTTGCTACATGAAGCTCAACTGTAGATAAGAAGCAGACATGTTACAAGAGAAAGATGGGCTGATTGCAGGCTAGATAGATGATCATGAGTTGAAGAGCAAAAGGCGGGTGAGATATAAAATCCGATTTAACGCTGTCTATGTAAAGATAATGAAAGCAAGAAACGGGTAGGCATTGCGTGGCTTGAGATTGGAAGTATGGGAACGAATGAAAGAACGAACGAAAGAACGAACGAACGAACGAACGAACGAAACAACTTTATTTTCAAATGTTTAAGAATTGTCACGCAGGCCGGTCTAACATTAGAAAATATGAGCTACAACAGTGGTTCTCAACCGGTGGGGAATTCCCCCCCCCCCCCAGGGGGGAATTTTAGGGTTTCCAGGGGGGGGGGGGGGGAATGAAGACCATTTCAAGATCGCGTTAATACAAGAACCGATTACTTGATATTGTCTTTCCCTTCATACTTTACAGTTAAGTACGTCTCATCCTTCAAAAATTCATTTTATAAAGTCAGTAGACCCACAAATCATGTTTTATGTGGATGTCTAGACTTGTTTTAGTATGTGCTATTAAATTTACCTTACATTTTTACATATACTGTATAGGGGTGGGGGGATTTTTAGATAGGATATATGAAAAGGGGGGGGGGGGAATGACGTTCTGAAAATACGATGAAGGGGGGAACGGGTCAAATTTTTGATAGGAGGTGGGGGGGGGGGGGTGACATTCTGAAAATATGGTGAAGGGGAGAACGGGCCACATTTTTGATAGGAAGGGGGGGAATGACGTTCTGAAAATATGGTGAAGGGGGGAACGGGCCAAAAAAGGTTGAGAACCACTGAGCTACAAGAAAAAGCGTACTATTTGAACTTGATATATTGGTGAAAAATCTAATTTCTTACGACAGGAAACCCTAGTTGGTGCCAGTGGCTTCTCACAAAGATCACACCAGTGGAATCCCAGTACAGTGCACCAACTCCACACCACTGGCGAAGATTCAAATATGGGCATTCCGGAATCACCACCCGTTACACATATTCATTTAATTGATGTCCTAATTTGAAATGTTGTCAGGCAACGACATATTTGGCAACCTCTTTTCGATTTCCAACTGGCGAAGAATTTGTTATGTGCACATGGTTCCTCCTTGTTTTTCGCCCTTGTCCAAGAATGCTAGAAGTTTACCTATTACCTCAGAACCAGAGAGGATAATATCAAACTTTTCTTGTTTGTAAAGATCCATATAATAAAGCTGCGAACCAAACCTGCGTGATCCAAAAGCTTACGTCACAAACTCTGAGCTAGTCCGTCCCCTTCTTCCTCTCTCAGCTTCTGTCTTTTACTCTCATGTGAAGACAGGACTTCAACCACCTCATTTCACGCCTCCTGTCCATTATTAGCTTCCTTCATGTCATTATTCATATTTGTTTCTAATTATCTTCTATTTGTGTTTTAGTTATCCCGCTATTTCTTTTCCTCGGCGCCGGACTCTCATTCTGGAGACCCGGGTTCGATCCCTCGGTAAGGTGTGGGATTTTTTTCTGTCGGGGGCAAAAAGAAAATCCTAACCTGCACAGTTCGCGGCGACTGCACTAGCCAGGCGGCCTTAATTCCTCAGGCTCAAAGACCCCTCTGCCATACACCGCAAGGTACTATATTGGCAGTCAATGACAGTATTAGAGAAAGACATTCTAGTGCTACTATTAACATGTTTTATCAGTATGTGTCCTTTCCAGCACCATCGTCCTCCGTCACCTTTTGATCGAAGCGATTTGTTTCGTTCTCATCCTGGTGTTGTGTCTAGGCCATCAAGCTTCTCTCACAGTTATCCCTACACCTTAATGTGGCCGCCAAAGGGCTTGCGAACGCGGTTTGTGAGCCCGTATACCCGGGGTCGAAACACGGCGGTGCTGGTTTTTTCGAAAAAGGTATAGGGGCCGGTCGTTCAGAAAGCAATGGCAAACTACTGAACGTAACACTTGCCTAGTACATCAACAGCAGTTGCAAATGCTGGTGTTGACTGCAACGTCCCGTAAGGGATACGCAACAAAATTTTAATTTTAATAGTTTAGACACGGGTGTGCAGGCGGGTGGTAGGTGATGCTAATCTCATCATCCATCGAATGCCGATTCTTCAGTTTGAGTGCATTAACGTACGCTCCGTGGCGAAGGAGTTACGGACGCAGTTCGTAATCCCGCATACCCGCGTTCGAAACACGTCTGCTTGCAATTTGGTAGCAGACTGCCTCGCGTTGATTTTTTCTGAAAATGGTATGGGTGCCGGTCGTTCAGAAAACATTGTCAAACTACTGAACGTAAACTTGTAAAGAAATCACAAACAGCTGAAAATGCTGGAGTTGACTGAGACGTCCTGTAAAGGATATGTAACTAACGTTTAACTAACCATATGCCCAGTACGCCTACAGACGTGTAAAAGGTTCCTTAACTTTGTGTTTTACTTAAGTTAGTTGCATTTCCTTTACAGAACGTTGCAGTCAAACCCAACAATGTTTTGGTCGTTTGTGATTTCTTGGCAAGTTTATTTTTACTAGTTTGCCATTGGTTCCTGAACGACTGGCACTCATACCTTTATATGAAAACCAACGCAAGGCGGTATGCTTTTAAATCGCCAGCAGCTGTGTTTCGAACGCGATATGCGGGACTGCGAAATACAATCTAAACCCTTAGCTACAGGACTTGTTTTACTTACATGCGAAGAATGCTTACCAAAACAAAAGAGGATAGATTAATCAAGAACGTATCTAAATTTATTATTGTTGTATTACCTGACAAACAGTCAGAAAAATGGTTTGGCCGCTTTCACAATTAGCATCAGACCGTTCCATTGAATGAGAGAAAAGAATGTTTCGTGTGGAATGGCTCACTTCGCTTCTGAGGTCACAGATTGTAAGAATTGTATGAATTTTTTTGTCCTCGCCCTAATGCGGGGTGGGGGGGGGGTGGGGAGGTGAACAGGCTGATAGGCTGGCAGGGAATGCACCTCTTGGTGGTAAATTACCTTTGGACAAGGGAGAGGTGATGGTGCGCCTGTGGGACCAGGTGGAGAAAATGGAGGAACAGATTGAGAACCCGTATATGGAAAGATTGAGATTGCAGGGGATCGGCAGGGGTTCTGTAAAAATCTCAAAACTGAGAGGGGAAGACCAGGAGAACTTTCAATCAGACAGAGGTAGGAACTATTAGTAGTGTGACTCTTCGCTGGCTGTTGAACCAGGGGACGGAGCGCATATGGGAATGTCCTGAGTGCAGTGATGTCGGTTCTTAGCTCAACTCAACTCCACTGAATGAAAAATTCACGCACATGAAGAGGGGATACACACATTGCGTCCAACGAAGAAAGTATAAACCGACTATATCACTCACTGAGTGCCGACCAGTCTTTACAAATTTGGGTTAGCGCTATATAATCAGTGCGCCTTAAGTGTGTAACAGACACCTTTTTATAATCGGCACTGAAGAGACAATGAAGTGCGCGGTGTATGTGGCAAAAACTATAATGGACCCATTTCGACGCCATGAGATCTATTAGGTATATGGCTGCGAAATGACTGAGAGCTGTATGTTGTCACATCAAAGATAGTCTCAATGATTTTACTTGAATGTGTTTGCTGGTGTTGTGCCATACGTTCTTAACTGATTCAGTGTCAAACAATAAGTAGGTTTGGACCAAATATAGTACACAGTCAAGTAAACAAGTATTATAATGTAAATTTCCATTAACTGAGCATTGCAATTCCTGAAGATACCACGTTCAGAGCAAATAACACATTAATTCTAGTATGGCGATATCTCATCCTTCTGTCCACATAGAAGGTCACAGTTGGCGATACATTATCCTTTGGCACTGAATCAATTTATAAGACGTAATACTGTTTAATCATTGCATTACTATGGCCAGAGTACTCCTGGCTTCTTAAAATTGGCACCTATTGTCTGGGGATTTCAGGTCGCCAACATGGCGGTTAGGCGTTGAACCGTTAAGGCCTGTGGCGTGTTTATGCTTGCAGCTACGGTTTGCAATCGCATTTTCCTCATGTTGGACTGGTAGTACATGGTTCCGTCGCCCTGCGTGGGCGACACTGTGAGCTTTGAAATTCGCGGGGAATGCTTTTACATCTGTCCTGTACAGTGACCTGCATGTTCGGAACAATGGCTACCGGCTGTTGCTGTATAGACTTGCCTTTTCGGTTCACGCAGGCATTTTTCAGGAGACTCCCGGAAGTCGGCGCTGAAGCTGCGGAGTTCGTGCTTTATGCGACACTTTCGGCGGGTCGCCCTGCGGTAAAAGACCGAGCCATGTGAGAAAACCCGGGTCATTGAGGTCTTTCTGGTGACTGCCGAGTCCATCGACGATGAACTGTGGTTTTCGTGGATTAATTTTGTGTTGGCATTCTGGCATCGGCATTATGCACAGTGTACCTGTGCGGGCTGTTGGATTACCGAGACTCCTGCCTATTCAACATTTCACACAGGACAGTGAGGAGCATTTTGTGTGATATTCACTGGCACAGGAATGGAGCATAATGGGGATGACCCGTTGCCGTGAAGTTGGAACCTCGACTAACTACTAACTAACTTTATAGAGCAATCGGCCCTCTATGGAAGATGTTGCCGGTATCAGGATCTTGTACTTTCCAGGATACTTCATGGTACCCCGTTTAAATTGGGAGTCCAGGTCAATGTCAAAACAAAACCTGCAACGATAGGAATTCGAACACTAGAGCACCGAGTGAGCAGGACTGAGTGCTAGCCATTGATCTATTGTGACTCGCGTGAGACATGTACCGCTTTTGTTCTAGAACATCTTCACATACAGTTAGCAGGACTGAGTGCTAGCCATTGATCTATTGTGACTCGCGTGAGACATATACCGGCTTTAGTTCTAGAACATCTTCACATACTGATGACGCAGAGGTGTAGGCAGAGGAAAAGGAGAATATACAGACAGAGAAAGAATCTCTTAAAAGTCGAGAGGATTGACTTAATTGCAACGGGTTTTATCCCATATGGCTCGGTCTCTTTCCGCAGGGCGGTCTGCAGAAAGCGTGGCACAAAGCACAAACCCCGTAGCGCCAGCGACGACCCCCAGAAGTCTCCTAGTGAAATGCACTCATGAACCGAAAGACCTAGCCCGGAATGGAACCCACAAGAAAAAGTAGAAGAATTATGATGATGGTGATGATTATGATATAAGAAGAATAAATAGAAGATGAAGAAGAATAAGAAGAAGAGGACGGAGAAGAAAGAACAAACGAACGAACGAGCAAACTTTATTTTCAAAGGGTTAAGAATTGGGAAAGCAGGCTCGTTTTACATTCTGCCCTTCTCTCTTTCCTCTCATACCTTATTTCATTCATAGGAATAAGGAGGACAAAAATGAAGGAGGAAGAAGTAGTAGCTGGAAGAGCTGAGAGATTTAGAATAGCGAGGGCGAAGATAGGAAGTTGATTATCAAAGGTGGAGTGGGCCAGGTGGAGAAGAAAGGTTTTAATGGAGAATGTGGAGTGGAGAAAACAAAGTCGTGAATGTAGGGTCTAAGAGTAGGAGGAGAAAGAAGAAGGAACAGGAATTGTAAAATGAGAAACTGATTCCACGATTTCAAATATTGTTTAATTTTTAATTTTTTTTATTTTTTGCTAATGCACTTTTTAATCCTACGGAAAATGAGGAATGATTCCGACTGCTCATATAACACAAGAATTAATGAAATACAAGTTTAGATTACACGAATAATGATGGTGCATGGATAACAGTGTGTCAAGTGATATCAAATAGAGAAAGTAATGGCGGCAATGTTCATCATTGCGCTGCTGTTCTTTTGTATGGGTATTAAGTTTCTGTTAGCAAGAATACCCTGAAGTTTACTATTTTATGTGTAACAATAAGACGATGGCATTAATGTCAGCGTTTACCTTTGCTATCAGAAGGACTGTTATTTCAGACAACTGAATTTACATGTAAATTGATTCATAAATACTGTATATATTAAATTTGTAATTTTAACAATCGCACTTTTATTACGCCAGTAATGCTGGTTCTCAGGTGAATGCGTAGGCGGGAAGTGAGGCCTCTTATATTTCCCACCTCTGTCATCAATGGCAGACTGGCCTAGGTATCAGACTGCCCGATGGCAAGCAGAGTCTGTGAGCCCTTTGGTGAAGTGGTACTCTTTACCCGTTTGACTGTATGTGTAACCGTCAATACCGATGAGAGAATTGTTAAGCGGCATCGGGATTCGACAATTTTCGACTGTTTGTTGAGGTCTCAAGTCTGATAATGGAGGTGGCGGCGGTAATTGGAGCTTTCCATTTGTTGGAGAACAAACTGTGTATGCATGTTGGGATTGTGACTGATTCACAAAGCATGATGACAAGAGTGAAGACTGGCATGCTTAGTGCTGAATGGTATGCACCAATTCAGAGGTCGTGGGTTATGAGCATTCGCTGGATATTTTCTCCAGTACACTCTGGTGTGGTTGGAAATGAACAGGCAGACAGATTATCTGGTGCTGCATCATAGAGGGGTGATTTAATGCATGATAAGGCAGATGTGGCGAAGGCCCTCTGGGAGCATAATGCCAGAAGAACAGATAGAATATCATGTTATAGAGAATGCAGCAGCACGGGGTGATCAGAGGATCTCGTAGACAGTTGTCACTCAGAGGTAAAGCAACACGGACATATAATCAGATTGCAACGGGCCCCATTAGTATTACAACTCTACGCTGGCTATTGATGATGATGACTGAGCACTTATTTGAATACCCCGAGAGCAGTGGTGCCGATTCTTGACTCAAATTAACTCAACTCGACAGTCTGTTGAGTTGAGCTAAGAAACGACATCATTGCAATCATGCCATGCCCATACGCACTCCGTTCCCTCGTTCTACAGCCAGCGAAGAGTCGTATTGCTAATTGTTCCAACTGCCATCTGATTGAAAGTTTTCATGGTCTTCGCTCTCTTGTTTGAGATTCATTCTGAACCCCTGCCGATCCCCCACCATATCATTCTCTCCACATACAGGTGTTCTGTCTGTTCCACCTCTTTCTCCACCTGGACGCACAGAAGTCCGACCCGTCTCCCTTGTCCATAGTTAATCTATTACCAAGAGAGGTACATTCCCTCAGCCTATCGGCCTGTTCATTACCCTGCAGTCCCGCATGACTAGGGCAGAACATCCATACAATTCACACAATATGTGACCTCTGAAGCGTGTCAAGCCATTCTACACGAAGCATTCCTTTCTCCACCTTACTAATCATGCTCCGTGAGTCCGTAATGAATATAATATGTGTTGCAACGGTCTCCTCCAACCATAGGAAGGTTGCTATTACTGCTTTAACCTCCATTCTCATGCTGGAGGTTTGTAGTCTCATATGCCAGACTCTCCATTTTCAAGTATCGCCCATTAGCCTTCGCAATGAAACCCCGGCCACTACGATTGTTTCTTACAACTAACCGATCGGTGTAGATCACTATGTCACCTTGATATGTGTGTCCCTGCATCAGCTGTTGCAACTCAAACTCTGTGCGGCCTGCTGCCCGTTCTCTGCACTCACGACTCTTCAACTGTCTTAGAATGCCGTGTTCCAGGTCAGCGGTCCAATATGCATTTTCGAAGTATTCCCTTTTATCTGCATACGAGGCGAATGCTAGACACATTTAGTATCCATAGCAAAGCAACTTTCCACCACAGATGAGCAACCTTTATAACTATTTTAAAGTAGATTTTGTGAGTAGTTGTACCAGTAAATGTTTGTTGTTTTGGGGGCTGAGTAGTCTCGAGGTATGGTGTCCACCTCGAGTGCTGGAGATCCCGGTTTCAAGCCCCGGTAAGGTACGGGATATTTCACGTGGACTTTTATTAACAACATTTCCCCTGGTCTCTGGGTAGTGAGATCGGACCCCCGTGTGTATTGTTTGCTCACGTAAAAAATCCCTCGGCAGTTGGAAATAAAAAAAGAGTAGCCTAACGGCGCTGCCCGGAATTCTCCGGACTCAGGCTTGAGTTAGGAGTAGAACGGAGCACTTATGGCTTACACCAGTGTGCCGTGATGTTGATCCGTCAACTAAACTAATCTAAACTAAATTAAACTAAACCTTTATAATCATCTTAAAGTAGATTGTGTATGTAGTTGTACCAGTATATGTTTGTTGTTTATGGGATGACGAAGGCTGTGATCACAACGTCCATGTTGTCGCGTGTGATTGTCTTCTAGAAAAGATAACCAATTCTACTTGTCGGTTTATTGATTCACTTATGACAGTATGTCAACTGATTCACTTATGACAGTATGTTAACTGATTCACTTATGACAGTATGTAAACTGATTCACTTATGACAGTATGTCAACTGATTCACTTATGACAGTATGTAAACTGATTCACTTATGACAGTATGTACACTGATTCACTTATGACAGTATGTAAACTGATTCAGTCACGAAAGATAATCAAAACAATGTTTTTCCGTAGTGAATTTGAAAAACGAAGACACAAACAATAGATTGCACGATTTGTTGCCTGGCATATTTCGCTGCATCTCGTCTGGTACATACAAGTTATTTTACTTTATGTGTGTGAATTCTGCAGTATATATCTGACAAGATGCAGCAAAGGATAATGTATCGCCAAATGTGACCTCCCATTTGTACAGAAGGGCGATATATCGCCATACTAGGGTCATCGATGTTATTTGTTTTGTTTCGTGGTTTCGTGGAATCATCCAGTTTCAATGCTCATATATTGTTATAATGTACTGAGACATTCATTATAAACAAGCAATTGTTCTTCTTCTTCCTCTTCTTCCTCTTCTTCTTTTTCTCCTCCTCCTCTATTTCTGGCGTCTGGACTTTTTGTGTTTGAACTCAAGCGTACTTCATGCACCTGCTGCTACTACTTGTGCACTGGACCCATTTTTGCGTGTAGATTAGCTTTCCAATTGATCGGCGCACGGACCGAACTCCTTGCTGCAGCCAGCGGAGGAAGTTTATGAGCAAGCGAGTTATTAACTTCGGCCACGTCAACTTCCAATGTGTATTTGACCCACGCGCATGACCAAGGGGTTCTCACATCTGCGGAGAAGGTACTCAGGCTTTGAAATGGCCGACGTGTACGTTAGTTTAAATATATCGGAGGTAAAGATAATCCTTCCGTCTCCACGGCGAAGGAGATACAGACGCGGTTCGTAATCCTGTACACCCGTGTTCAAAATACAGCTGCGCGCTATTTGGCAGCAGACCTCGTTGCGCTGGTTTTGCGTTGGTATCGGTGCCGGTCGTTCAGAAAGACAGCAATGGCAAACGACTGAACGTAAACGTGCCAAGAGATCACAGCGGCAGAAATGCTGGTGTTGATTGCTATGTCCTGTAAAAAGGATATGCAAAAAAAAAAAAAAAAAAACGTAAAGATAATCCTATCGTCATCCTCTGTGGTGCATCGGTAAATTAACAGTTTCATAATTCCCCGATATACCGGCTCCAGGGTTCGAAATTAGCTGCGGCGAATTTGTAGCAGATTCCTTTGTGTTTGGTTCGATGGTATGAAAGTCGGCCATTCAGAAATCAGTGGCAAACTACTGAACGTAAAATAAATATACTGTCACAACCTAAGCATCAAGCAAATATAAGGTAAAAGTTTAGGTAGAGGAAATAAAAAAGTTCATATCACCACTATCATCCAATATGCTCTGTTAATTATTACCAGTGGGAGTTGGTGAATTATTGGCATAGTTATGTGTTTGTAATTGTGTTAAGTAACAGAGGGATAGTACTACATCACTTAACAACAGATCAGGAGAACAGTGAGGCAAGGATGCTTGCAACTAGTCGAAAACAGAAGCGTCTCCAGCTTTTGGACATTTCTCCTGGCCGGGTCAAGTTTCTGATATGCTCCTAGCATTATTTTCCCCAGAGAACCTATTATTTCGTGTGTCTACTTCATATACAAGTTGAAATGCCTGGACTCAGCATCAATGGAAGAATCATAAACAATCTTAGATATGCTGACGATACCGTGTTACTAGCAGAAAGTGAATAAGAGTTGCAAGACCTAGTGGAAGAAGTAAACAGGCACAGTGCAGAATGTGGCTTAGATATTAACATCCAAAAAACAAAACCTATGATAATTAGCAATGACAAGGAAAGGTCATCAATGAACATCACAATAAACGGGCAGATACTAAAACTAGTAACAAGATTCTCTTATCCTGAACATATAATAACAGATGATGGCAGAAGTGAAATGGAATTCAAAAAGAGAATAGGAATGGCCAAAAATGCTTTCAACGGCATGAAATCAGTATTAACATATAGAGAGATTAATAACGCATTAAAAATGAGAATTGTCAAATGTTACATATATTCAACGCTACTGTATGGCGCGGAAGCCTGGACATTGAACAAGCAATTAGAAAGTCGCATAGAAACCCTGGAGATGTGGGTATACAGACGAATAGGTCGTATTTCATGGAAACAAAAACAATCAAATGCAGAGGTTCTAGAAAAACTGGGAATGAAGAGAGAGTTGATGAAAGAAATAAGGAGGAGGCAAGAGAAATATTTCGGCCACGTTAAAAGACATGATACTCTTATAAAAACCTACTGGAAGGCATGGTTGAGGGCAAGCGAGCAAGAGGTAGACAACGATACAAGTGGGAGGATAACATCAAGAGATGGACGAACATTAGCCTAATAGAATGTACAGTCAATGCAAGAGACAGACAGTGTTGGAGATCCATTGCAGCCAACCTTAATTGCGGAGACGGCACCTGATTGATTGACTTCATATTCACTTCATGATAAGAATCAAAGCCTTTTAATTTTATTTGTGTATTGTTCCGTGGCGAAGGTGTTACGGACGCAATTCATAATCTCACATACCGCGTTCGAACCACAGCTGTGGTCAAATTGCCAGCAGACCGCCTTGCGTTGGTTTTCATACAATGGTATGAGTGCCGGTCGTTCAGAAAGCAGTGGAAAACTACTGAACGTAACTTGCCAAGAAATCAGTCCAAAAATTATGGGGGTTTACTGCGACGTCCTGTAAAGGATATGCTACTAACTTTTAAAAACATATTCTATCCTCGTAAACGGCATACTCCATAATCTTCGCACGGGAAGTTTAATAGCCAGGGCGCGCTTACCCTTCCGACCACCTCGACTGCTGAAAGGATTATATTTACCCACATTCTTCCATCGAAACATGTCCGAATATGATCACGTATATGCGTGTTTGCGTGCGTACCTGTGTGTGTGTATGTGTTAGTGCGTGCGTACTTGCGTACGCATATTTGTGTGTGTGTGTGTGGGGGGGGGGGGGGTACTTGTGTGTGTATGCATACGTATACTTGTGTGTGTGTGTACTTGTATGCGTTTGCATACTTGTGTTTGTGCGTGTATACTTATGTGTGTATACTTGTGTGTATGTATGTGTGTGTTTATGTGTGTATGTGTGTATGTGTGTGTATGTGTATGTATGTGTGTGTGTGTGTGTGTGTGTGTGTGTGTGTGTGCGCGCGCACGCGCGTGCCTTCTTGTGTGTGTATATTTTCCTGCCAACCAGTATGCTATTATTTCCTGCCAACTATTATGTTTTCTCCCAACTTTTATATGTTTTCCTGCCAAATATTATGTTTTTCTGCTATCCATTTTGATTTCAAACTGATGAAAACAATGGCAAACTATGGAGCGTAAAACTTTCCTAGTATATCAATGGTAGCTGAAAAATGTTGGTGTTGACTGCAACGTCATGTAAGGGAATATGCAAAAATTACCCCATATCCTTTTTTACTGGACATAGCAGCCAACTATTATGTATTTTCCTGCCAACTATTATGCTTTTTCCTGTGAACTATTATGTGTTTTCCTCCAAGTATTATTTTGTCCAGCCAACTATTATGTATTTTCCTGCCAACTATTAAGTATTTTCCTGCCAACTATTATGCTTTTTCCTGTCAACTATTATGTGTTTTCCTCCAAGTATTATTTTGTCCAGCCAACTATTATGTATTTTCCTGCCAACTATTACGTGTTTTCCTGCCAACTATTATGCTTTTTCCTGTCAACTATTATGTGTTTTCCTCCAAGTATTATTTTGTCCAGCCAACTATTATGTATTTTCCTGCCAACTATTACGTGTTTTCCTGCCAACTATTATGCTTTTTCCTGTCAACTATTATGTGTTTTCCTCCAAGTATTATTTTGTCCAGCCAACTATTATGTATTTTCCTGCCAACTATTACGTGTTTTCCTGCCAACTATTATGCATTTTCCTGTCAACTATTATGTGTTTTCCTCCAAGTATTATTTTGTCCAGCCAACTATTATGTACTTTCCTGCCAACTATTACGTGTTTTTCTGCCAACTATTATGTGTTTTACCCGAACAATTATGTTTTCCTGCCAACTATTATGTGTTTTCCTGCCAACTATTATGTGTTTTCCTGCCAACTATTATGTGTTTTCCTGCCAACTATTATGTGTTTTCCTGCCAACTATTATTTGTTTTCCTGCCAACTATTATGTGTTTTCCTGCCAACTATTATGTGTTTTCCTGCCAACTATTATGTGTTTTCCTGCCAACTATTATGTAGTCCTACAAACTATTATGCGTTTTCCTATCAACTGTTATGTGTTTTCCTGCCAACAATTAATTATGTCTTTTCCTGCCAACTATTATGTTTTCATGCCAGCTATATACATGCCTGCTTATAAATTTACTGTTTTTCAGCATATCAGTTTCTCATTATTTAGCTGGCTGAAGCACACAACTCTATGAGCGCAACTCTATTATATATCTAACCTCCTGACGCCCGCCTGTCTAGTCTCTTAGTACATAGGCCGTCTGTACACTTTTACATCCTGATCACAAATTATCCAGCGCGCGTCAATATTTCCTGCCTCGGCCACAGATATTCGAATTTGGCCAGCTGTTTATGTGCTAGCTGTGTGGTCCCCGACTATAAACGCACTGCTGTGTGCGAGTGCAGAGAAATCTGCCGATGCATCTGTAGATAAATCGTTCTCTACGGCCGATAACTGTAGGGTGGGGTTTCCATTCACACTAACACAACATCTAGAGCAAACCTGAACTCCGATATTTAGAGACGTGAGCAAAGGCTGAGATTTTGCATAGTTTATAAAATTTCGTGCATTCGTTATGACAATGTGAGCAGCGTTGGACCGACAGCCTGGAACGCCCACACCCATTCAGGAGACCCGAGTTTTGATCCTTGGTAAGGTAACTGCACTAGCCAGGCGACCTTAATTCCTCAGGTTCAAAACCCTGGTTGCTACAACGAAAAGTACAACAGACAGTAAAGACAATTGCCAGACCGTGTGTTCTTCTTATACTAACATTTTCCATCCAGATCATTGTGCACACTTTTTTCCTTTACCTATTACGACTAGTTTTTGTTTCTTTTCTTCTTTCTTTCGTTTGTTCTTCGGTTAACTCTTCTTTCCTTCGTTCTGACATTTCGTAATTGTCTTTTATTTCCTTTTTTATTTGTTCTTCCTACATATTTTTGCATCATTGTATATATTTTGTCCTTCATAATTTCTTATCATTGCACGTTATCATTAACTTGCTGCTTGTTCTTTGCAGTTCCTTGCGATAAACCCCAGGTTGACATTCTCAACAATTTTACGTTTTGTAGTTTGCCATCGCTTTCTGAACGAGAATTCGGCGCTTACGTCGAACTCACTGGTGTAGGGAATGAACGCACTTTCACACGCATCTATATCTACTTATCCATCCGCCTGTCCACCCGCCCCCTGTCTGTCTCTGCCTGCCGGTCTGCCTGTTTGCCTGTCTATCTGTCTGCTGTGCTATTTTAACGTGCCGACAAAACATCATATTTTTCGCCCTTATCGAAGAGGGCCACGGATTCAATCTCACTACAAATGAGATCAGGGGGACGTGTGATATCATTAGGTATCAATGGTTCTTGGAAACATGGCCTGCCTTATAATTGGATGGAACCCGGGACACCTAGGCGGCCACAGCAATCTCTCAGTTGAAATGTGAACAGCTTCCATATCTCTGTCTGTCTGTCTGTCTGTCTGTCTGTCTGTCTGTCTGTCTGTCTGTCTGTCTGTCTGTCTGTCTGTCTGTACGTGCGAACCTTACCTGGTGATACTCGACCTTGCACGGTTGTTTACGTTCCTGATGTGTGGTCCAGAAGTGCGAGAATGGTGTCTGTGTGCCAGTGTGGACGTCGGATGATGCATCTAGCGATAACACATTCTCCAGGCGGATAAATTATCGCACACTATCAGGCACTCCATGGCAAAGCTCAGTTACTGGCATTGTGAGAAGTGTCTCGACACATGCATGCAGCAATATATCGTCAAAAGAAAAAGCAGCGGCTGCAGCAGGATATAGCAATATGGATTGCAAAACAATTAGGTATATTTAGCTCCTGCGAAAAGAAGAGACATACTAAACACAATGTCCATACCTTACAATGTACAAACCTTACCTCCTTATGTTCATTGATTGTTTCTGAGTTTGGATAAGTTACACTTCATTTTCACCTGCGTTATGATGGAGTTCTTTGTAAGGTATGTACATGGTGTCTCTGTTTAGTATGTCTCTTCTTTTCGCAGG
>OY992884.1:72419895-72527395 GCA_963921405.1 Cepaea hortensis | reverse complement strand
CAGGAGCTGGGCGATGTCGGGCCGGGTCAGACAGACAGACAGACAGACAGACAGACAGACAGATAGTCGGTAACGGGAACAGGAACTTATATGACTACTTATATGAATTAAATGAGATGCTTCCCACCAGGGACTGGGCGAAGCCGGGCAGGGTCAGCTAGTAGCTTATAAACTGAGTCAAGCTCCCTGTTTCCTTTGCCGTTGGCTGTTTTGCCAAGCACAGACAACTAGACTCTCGCTGATAGCAGCGACAAGATTACTTTCACCGTCAACTGCGTGGGCAGTCAACAAGCATCCCGGCGTTTTTTCATAATTAGCACTTTATTTAGCGGAACTTTACATCAATTCGAGTTAACTCTTTTGCATTCACTCTATTTTGCTTTAAATCCTTCACTCTACCACTTTAATAATTGCTCTCGCAGAGCTGCATATATTAGTTAATGATCGAGGAAGAGTATTTATCAATCTTTTATCCAGTTCTTCTTAGCAACGTGCTCACATAAACCTTGGCTACGTCTATTTTATTTAATCAATTTACGGCTTTCATTTCTTTATTGAAGAACTGTCTCATTTGATTTTCTGTCAATCCATGGTATTCTTTGCATCTTCCATAGAAACCATATTTTCACTGCCGCTCGCTGTTCCTCAGCTTGCTTTCTTAAAGTCAATGTTTTCTCATGTATGCAGCAAAACAGGTGTATATATAGCCTTCAATATTCTTACTGCAGTTGACAGCTCTTTTATTGGTTAATATGTTTTACATTTTACAAAAGCCAACTTTTGCCTGGGCGAATCTGGTTCTAATCTCTACTCCTCACCTCCCATCAGATATTATGACTGTTCCAAGATAGTTGTGCAGATTCACCTGGTTAAGAATGTCCCCCTTGTCCCCACATATTTGCCTTTCATGATTACCTCTACCACCACCGGTGTTATGTCTTTCTGCTCCCAGAGTAGTGTATCTAATCTTTATTTCATTCAGCAATTCTCTATTTATTCCTCACTTTTTATGTATTATTTACGTGGAACGTTGTTTTTCTTGATATCCATTATGTGTTTTGCACCCAGATTTCGATACATAAAGCATGTTGGCAAAGGTAAAGACTAGCATACTTCGCGCTGTATGACATGCGTTAATTCAGAGGTTTGGGGTTGTGAGAATTCGCTGGATATTTTCTCGGGGACACTATGATGAACAATCAGACAGATGGGCTGGTGCTGCATCATTGATAGGTGATTTGGTGCAATATAAGGTGGATGTGGTTAAAGCCCTCTGGGAGCATGTGCATAATACAGAAAAAACAATTACACTAATCATGGTCTAGAAAGAATACGTCAAGCAAGAGGTGGTCAGAGGATGTGGTAGACGGTCGTCACTGAGAGGTGAAGCAAGACGGACATATAATCACATTGCAACTGGCACCATTAGACTTGGAACTCTACGTTGGCTGTTGGAGATGGGCACTGAGCGCGTATGGAAATGCCCCGAGTACAATGATGTCAGTTCTTAGCTCCACTCAACTAAACTCAACGGCCACTCAACTCAACTCAACAGCCACATTTCGAGAGGAGTAGTTCTATTGACGAGCATCTTTGATGTGTTCTACTGGATAAGTTAGCATGGGGCGGGGGGAGGTTATTTCTCCGCCAGGTTCATGTCTTCTTTTGTAGCAAATCCTCTCTGATGTTTAACATTCAGCGCACACGACATATACTCTCTCATATAAGCACGATCAGTTGACCCGTGGCCAAGGAGTTGCGGACGCAGTTCGTAATCCCACATACCCGCGTTCGAAACGCAGCTGCGGGCGATTTGGCAGCAAACCACCTTGCGTTGTTTTGTTTTTATGAATTCGTATGGTTGCCGGTCGTTCAGAAAACAATGGCAAACTAATGAAGGTAAATTTGCCAAGAGATCACAACAGCAAAAAAAAAAACAAAAAAAAAATGCTGGTGTTGACTGCGACGTCCTGTAGAGGATATGGAACTAACTTTAGATGTCTTTATTAACGGCTCTGTGGCGAAGGGGTTAAGGACGCAATTCGTAATCCCGCATACCGAGTTCAAAACACAGCTGTGAGCGATTTGGAAGCAGACCGCCTTGCGTTGTTTTCATACAATTGTGTGAGTGCCAGTTGTTTAGTAAGCAATGGCAAACTACTGAACGTAAACTTGCCAAGAAATTACAAACGGTTAAAAACTGCTGGGGTTGACTGCGACGTCCTGTAAAGAATATTCATCTTTTATAAGTTCTTTATTCTTATCCAATACATCCACTGTGGTGTTGTATGCATCCACATCTCACCGGAATTAATTAAGTGTTGTTTTCCGTGAAATCCACTATGTATGTAGTAAAGAACTACAGTCGATACGGTCGATTTCACTGCACCGGGTTTCTCCCCAATGGCTCGGTCTCTCTCAGCAGAACGACAATCCGCTTGCTGAGAGCATCGCACAGAGCACGAACTCGGTAGCTCGAATGATGACACCCCCCCCCCCCCCCCTTTTCCCCTTCCCCTTCCACAGAAGTCTCCGGGAAAATTGCACTCGTGCTCTGAACGGGGTACGACCTCAGGATCTTCAGAGCGCGAGGAGACGACTTCACCACTTCGTCGCGAAAGCACCACTCGTAAAACAAGTGGGAAGATAACATCAAGAGATGGACGATCAGCAGTCTGACAGAATTTACGATTAAGGCGAGAGACAGACAGTGTTTGGTATCCCTATAGCGATCAGTTGGACTAAAATGTTCAGTTCTCGTCATTGGCTTGGGGACGTAAATTATAAGTACCTCTGAAGTCAGAGTGTGTTTCCCTGATGGCAAGTGACCTGGTAATAGGGACAGGTAATAAATACGCATGAGGACAGATTTTCGGATTATCTGACCAAATGTGAAATTACAGATAATAAATTACACGAAGGCTGCGATTCGAGATGAGGAGTCCACAAAGAAAGAGCACAGTTGATTGATTTAATTGTTTCAGTCACCAAACAGAGTGTTTTGGGTACTGGAACAGTTCAATCAACAACTGTTAGAGATAGAAGAATAAGTTAACAACGGTGGCCACAATTCGAGGTTGGCTGAAGACGTGTCTGTACACCTCTGTCGGCCATGAGTTGTGGGAATAGCAAAGGAATGGATCCACTGGTAATAGGGTTTTATGGAGGAAAGCTGCATACAGCTATATGGCAATGGTTAATGGAGAATCGATGTCATACACTTCAGACAAACTCACATATGATTGTTCTGCCTCAGTGGATGTCTAAGGTGAAGAAACTGACTGTTTCAGAAACGCGCTGATTATAAACATTTCTGTTTCGCCATTTCTTGGCGTCCGCTCTGGCCGAAACTACACTTGAATGCAAATAAATACATCCGTAATTAAGTTGTGTCACGTGTTGTTGTGTCTGCAACTGGCAGTCAGGCGTGTGAGATGATATGATGCTGCTGTCAATGAAAGCCGTCAGTATTTTAATATTGATAGAGAAGGTTGAGGAGTGTTGAAGGTCATTGGCGGATACAAGGAATTCAATCAAGTGAACGGAATATGAAATGATATGCTGGCGTGTCTGACTATCGAGTAGACATTGAGAGAGAGAGAGAGAGAGAGAGAGAGAGAGAGAGAGAGAGAGAAGGAGAGAGAGAAGACAGACAGGCAGGCAGGCAGGCAGGCAGGTAGGCAGAGAAGTAAAGACTGAGAAAGGCGGTTAAGAAATGAAGCAACGAGATAGAAAGAGTGAGTGAGAGAGAGAGAGAGAGAGAGAGAGAGAGAGAGAGAGAGAGAGAGAGAGAGAGAGAGAGAGAGAGAAGTAGAAAGCGACATAGAAGTAAAGCGAGACAAGTAGAGAGAGAAGTAAATCAAGCGAAGTAGAGAAAACGAAATAGAGAATAAAGTAAAAAGAAATAGAAATAAAGATAAGTAGAGAGAGAACTAGAGAAAGCAGAGAGAGAGAGAGAGAGAGAGAGAGAGAGAGTTAGTGAGAGAGAGAGAGAGGGGGGGGGGGGTGGCAGAGAGCGAGAGAAAGATAGGACGTGAAAAAGGTGACACAAACGGATTGGATGGCTGTCTGGCAAGCCTCTGGAAGACTGAGCTGTAACTCTGGAAGTCCAAAGCCTTGACAGTCAGGGAGACTAAGCCCAGAAAAGGACTGGCATCTATCGCAGAGAGCTTGTGTAGAAACTTCACCTGACCCGGCACCATAGTACAACCTCCAGAGGGACTGTGGTGTAGATCCCTCATTCCCCTCTCCAAGCCCAGTAACCAGCAGGGTATGCAAGTCTGGGAATGAACTGGACATCAACGGAGAGGCATGTAAGGAAGTCACCAGTCATGATTCAGTTAGTTGGTCGTTAGTCGGCAGTCACATGGTTCCGTGATCTCAATTATAACAAGTTTTGATCGCGAAAGCGCGGGAAGGATCGCCAAGTCACGCAGAAATAGTTCTAAAGAAAGGGTCAAGTTTCAAAAGAATGGATTCTGCTTTTTCTTATAGTCCATGTCGTGTGTCGTTGGGGATCATTTCTGTCCACATTCTTCCTTCTCGTGTACTGCCATTCATTTCTAATACTAATGCACCTCCACGCAATGACGTCAAACTATTCGCCATCTTCTTTCATGGTATCGCTCTCTTTCCATCCAAATTTCTCGTTATCAAGGCGTTCTCTGGCTTTCCGTTTCCTACCATATGACCAAAGAATGTAGAATGCTCTCTCCTGGTGCGAGTAACCGGGTCTCGTTGTGTGTTAACTTCTGTCCAGATGTCGTCATTGCTCTTTCCATCCGTCTAATGTGTTCTCAGTGTTCTTCTATAAAACCACATCTACGCAGCTTCCAAATTGTTTCCTTACTATCTGCTAATTGTCCATGATTCGTATCCGCACATCAGGATTGGAATCTGCTTATAGAGGAAATTTACCTACAGAGGTAAACGTCGAAAAGCGAGTCCCTAAAATATGTAAAACGCTTAACGACCAAAACGAACGGGCAGTAAGAAACACTAGATGTGATACTAACAAACGCGTAACATGTGAAGAATATTTCCATTTTCTGATATAAAACGGAAATATATTCTAAATAGCAAATTTCGAAATCAGCACACACGTCCGTAGCGGGTGCGTTAGCGAGTTTTATAGCGATTTTCGCTGGTAATGTCACGAACACGGTCGGACGGGGTTCGATTCCTGGGCTCGCGGTCTGCGAAAGTGAGGAAAATACCTACACAATCTGATAGCGCTATTACATCACAGAGCCGTATCAGCATACTGCTTCGGGACAACAATAACGACAAAAACAAAAAAAGCAACAACAACAACAACAACAACAACAACAGCGCTCTGTCAGCAGCATGTCGTTTATTTCATCATTATCATGTGCACTACCACTTAGCATAGGCGTGCATGTCTCTCCACAGACATCAGTCCTTGGTATTGTGGATTAACGTCATGCCACCGTTTCTGTCCACCCAGCATCATTTCTCCCGGTCTGCCTCTGTCTTTTCTCCGCTGATCTTTCTTGTCTTTAGGACGTTTTCCAATGCCTCTATTCTCATTATATGATCAAAGAATGCTGACTGATATTTTCTTATTGTTGTCGAGAGGCTAGAACGCCGGACTCTCATTCGGGAGACCCGGGTTCGATCCCCCGGTAAGGTGTCGGATTTTTTTCTGTCGGGGGCAAAAAGAAAATCCTAACCTGCATAGTTCGCGGCGACTGCACTAGCCAGGCGGCCTTTATTCCTCAGGCTCAAAGACCCCTCTGCCATACACCGCAAGGTACTATATTGGCAGTAAATGACAGTTTTGACAGTTGCATACGAGTGTAAGTTAATAAGTAAATCACAAATGGCTGTAAAAAATATCTAACAATGATAACAACTTGAAACCAGTTAATTTGTATACATACATTGTCCCTTTATTTTTCAACTTAATTTCCACCAACATTGATGCATTTATCCCATCGTTTTATCAGTCATCCCAAACCGGCTGCATTTTACTGAGTGCTCTGTTTTCAATTATCTGCCATACCACAGAACTGTGTGACTTACTTATTGATTCGCCCTCGTAACTTTTTCCACCCAGCTATGTGCCGCTTTAGGGGAAATCGCTAAGGGCTAAGTCCACTGAAAATTCACACTGGTGGGAGACATTTCGCGAGTGACGCCGAAGTTGAATGTGAACTGAAAACGTGGTTTAGAAAACAGGGCACGAAGTTCTATGCAGCTGGTTTGGGAGGACTGATAAAACGATGGGATAAGTGCATCAATGTTGGTGGAAATTATGTTGAGAAATAAAGGGACAATGCTTGTATTAAAATAAACTGGTGTCAAGTTGTTATCACATTTATATATTTTTCTACAGCCATTTGTGACTTACTTATTAACTTACCCTCGTATAATGTTCTACTTTCTTTAGTCTCTTCTAGACAATCATTGTTAGTTAACCTTTTGTTTTAAGTTAGTTACATATCCTTTACAGTACGTAGGAGTTAACCTTAGTAAATTTTTGACTGTTATTTCTTGGCAAGTTTACGTTCAGTAGTTTGCCATTACTTTCTGAGCGATCGGCACACATACCATTGTACGACAACCAAGGTAATGCGGTCTGCTATCAAATCGCACGCAGCTGTGTTTCCCCCGCGGTATGCCGGATTACGAATTGCGTCCATAACTCTTTCGTCATTAAGCCAACCTTACTTAGTTAGTTAGTCTTTCCTCTTGAGCCTAAGTCGGCGCATAGGGCAGAAGTCATGACTCTCCATGTCCGGCGGTTCGCTGCTACCTGTTGTAGATCTTGGATATTTACTTGGCCGTTGAATGAGCCTTCTCTAATGATGGTTCTACGCAGGGTCTCTCTTGGTCTTCCCCGTTTTCTGTTCCCTACTGGTGACCATAAGAGGGCTTGGTAGGGGAGTCTTGTCTTGTCCATTCTGAGTACATGGCCGATGTGGTTCCATCGGCGTTTTCTTATACAATTGGATACAATGTCTTGCTTAGTCTCTTGTCTTATTTGCGCATTGGTTCTGAAATCTGTCCAGTGAAGGTTTAGAAATTTTCCAAGACATTTGTTCTCAAAATTGTCTAATTTTTTATCTAAAGCTACCGTTGATTTCCAACTCTCACACCCATACGTTAGCACTGGAATCACACAAGAGTTGAGGATTTTAAGTTTCGTATGTTTGCTGAGTGTCTTTGACTTCCAGATGTTTGACAGTTTATTGAAGGCACCAGATGCCAGTGCGATTCTAGATAATATTTCTGGCTTTGAGTCCCCTGTAGATGTCATTTTGCTTCCTTGGTATGTGAAGCTTACTTTTTCAAGAACATGGTTGTTTAATTTGGTGTCGTCTGAACTGGTGGTAAGATCAATTTTTTTTGTTTTTGCAGTGTTAATTTGGAGACCAATTTGTCCTGAAACATTTTGGAGATGGTTTATTTTCTCTTGGGCATCTGGGTGTGTTGAACTTAAAAGCACTATGTCGTCTGCAAAGTCCAGGTCTTCTAGAATTTTGTCAACCCAATGTATACCCGTATTTGTGTTGTTTGTGCATTTGCGCATGACCCAATCGATAGCTATTCCAAAGGGCATCGGCGACAAGAGACAACCCTGTTTCACTCCTGTTTCCACTGAGAACCAGTCAGAGTTGCCTGATTCTGTTCTCACGCAGCAACGTGTCTCCTTGTAGAAAGATTTTGTGATGTTGATATTTTTGGAAGGGAAGCCATAGATGTTAAGTAGATTCCAAAGTGAAGGACCTTACTACAGAAAAGAAAAAAACGTTCAACATATAGTAAAGTAGCGTAATGAATCTTTTCAACTGCAATACACACAAAACTGCATTTGTAGTCTCAATTATGAGATAAGCGAAATATCACAGGCAATAAATTGTGACATATATTATTTCCGTTTCATTATTCACATTCACACCAGGGAAAACATTGTTTTGAATCTTCCTTATTCGTTTATTCAAGCTCCATACTTAACTGCCATACGGCAAAATAGGCTCAATATAGCAATATAGTACAGTGACGTTCATTTATTGGAGAACACCTAATGCACAAACACAAAGGCACACGAACCACCTGAAAGAATATAAAGGGCTCCTAAAATTACCTTAAAATATGAAAATATATTAACTTTTAGCAAATAAACACACAAACAGTCGTATCAAATTACAGCTAGGATGCCTTGCAAATTGCGTGGCTATTTAATGGTTTTCTATTACCTACATAACCAAATATAATTCCGTTCAAAGTTGGAATTCGAAGTTGGAATTAAGTTTCATTTTATCATCTCGTGGCTACATTTGGTTTTATTTTTATCATCGTTGTCGCATTATGTTCTTGTAAAATATTCATACGCCTGTATCTGGCCAGTTTTGTAGCTTTCTCGTTCGGACATGGCGTTATTTTATGTCCAGAAAGCTGCTCTTGTTGCTGCTGCCTCTTCTTTTTCTTTTTCCTCCCCCTCTTCCTCCTCCTCTTCATCTTCCTCATATTCGTCTTCTTCTTCTGCGGTCGTCGTCGTTGTCCTCTTCCTCTTCCTCCTAGTGCTTCTCATTCTTTTTCTCCTCCTCTTTACTTCCCGACTTCTTTCTCCCACTTCGCCTCACAATTCTCAAATGCTGACAACTTCTCCTTCAACTCAATAATGTGACGTATATAAATATTGCTTTTAGGTGTCAGGTCTTAGTCAGATATGACTGAGCTACCGTATGACAGTAGACGGTACTACCTGTTTTCTGTTAGCACCGAACGTTGGGCGGGGCTTACCAAACCCGACACCCCACATTGTGCCAACGGCTTCGGGCGGGAGAGCGCAACTGGGAGGGTACAAGCCTTATCCTGGTGCGAGGAAATTCAACCTAAAGACAGAATGTCATGGCAGCGCAGATCAGGCCCTAAGCCTTGGTTGGCAGTTGGTCTAGGATCGAAGGTCCGAAAGGCGGACAGATAGATCATTGCTTTGCTGATCCGGCAGCTTCTGCAGCTTGTCTTGTTCCAGATGTATAGGTGTTACCTTTCCCCTGGAGTGAACTAGGCAGGCCGAGAGAGGGATCATGCTGCATGGGCAACACATGGTCTCTATATTTTAGCCCAGGCTTTGTGCTATTGAGAGGCAATAACTCCATCCCTGGTCTTAACCGGTCTCAGAATCAAAGCGAGAGGCAATAGTTACGGGTTATAAGTCCCTGTCAATTGGCGTAGACATGGGGCGCCACGCGTTGCCTCTGACGGTGGGAGACACCTACAGGTGTCACTGATCAGCTACCGCCCGCCTTAAGCTGGGCAGCTCCCGGCCAATTGGGTGCTGATCCGCCACAGCCTGTCTGCTTCAATGGGTGTTTGGGGCTAGGACAAAATCTGAATCGCAGGCTGTAAAACCAATCCACCAGTTACTAATAAAAAGAAAAATGGAAACCTCAAGCTACGGCTTGCAACCTGGAACGTAAGAACCAAGTGTCCAGGATTTTCCACTGGCTTGACCAATGTTGACGATGTGAGAAAAACGGCTGTGATTGATGCCGAACTCAATCGTCTTAACATTGACATTACTGGCCTGCAGGAGACTCGCCACGCTGAGGAAGGGTAACCCAGGGAAAACAATTACACCTTTTTTTGAAAGGGTAGAGGACAGGCAGAAAAAAGGCAACAAGGTGTGGGCTTTGCAGTGAAGAATTCTCAACTGGGAATGATTGAAATTCCAGCAGGAGGTTAATGAAAGACTATTATCCCTGCGCTTGGCAACCTCTTGTGGTTTTGTCACCATTATTACTGCATATGCACCGACACTCGATTCCTCTGATGATGTGAAGGATTCGTTCTATGAGAAGTTAGAATCCGTGATCAAGGCAGTTCCAAAATTAGACTACATTTATATGCTCGGTGATTTCAATGCTCGTGTGATCAAGGACTCTCCTGATCTGCCATTTGATGATATTATACTTCCCGGGTACTTGAAACTCTTCACTTGTTTCAAGGGATGTTCGTTGAGGTGAATTGTTGTTGTTTCATGTACTATATTAGTGGCAAACCAATGCATGATTCTATCGAATGCCTGTACCACGTCTTAATCTCGTTTCAAAATTCACAATCAACCCCAGCAATTTCTGGCTATTTGTACTTACTAGGCAATTTTTACACTCAGTACATTTCCATGGCTTTCTGAACGACTGACAGCTCATACCATCGGAAACAACGCAAAGCGGTCCGCTTCAAAATCTACCGCCACTGATTTCAAACCCTGGGCTGGTTTTGAGTAGACTCGCGTGTTAATATCCTCTCAATTTAAAATGATGTTAAAACTAGGGTGATAGGCGGTAGCACAGTTGTCAGTGTGCTTTCCTACTGTGGCTGTGGTTATGTTGATTTGAACAATCGCAGTCGAGATGGATTTTGAGAAACAAGAATTGATCTCGGTTCCCAAGTCAACCCAGTTTGTAATGAGAACCAAGAATTGTTCTGTACAGTCAAGGCTGCCGGTGTGGTATTATACATATTTACAGGGGTCAGTATGGTCGAATTGATAAGAGCGCTCGCTCTTAAGCTTCCGTTCTGCTGATGTGGAAGTAGCGGGTACAACGCCTACACCGGTCAGTTGGACTAACATGTTGACTTCTCGTCCTTGACTTGGGGACGTAAATTACAAGTATCTCAGAAGTCAGGGTGGGTTCACGTGATGGCGAGGGACTCTGGTAATAGGGGGAGCTAATCCACACGCAAAAATCAGTTCAGTGCACTAGAAGTAGTAGCACTTGTATTGACTACGATTGAGCTGAAAGCGAGCGAACATTAAAATAAAACTCATTCCATGTCCAGTGCCGATTGTTCTTTTAATATATGAACTAGCACCATATACAACATTTGCTTCAATATATGAACTAGCACCATATACAACATTTGCTTCAATATATGAACTAGCACCATATACAACATCTGCTTCAATATATGAACTAGCACCATATACAACATTTGCTTCAATATATGAACTAGCACCATATACAACATTTGCTTCAAAGGTGTGTAAAAAGGTCCATGACTTGACTTGATTTGACTTGGCTTGGCTTGATAACTTGGCTTGGCTTAACTTCACTTCACTTGACTTTGCTTGACTTGGTTTGACTTGACTTGGCTTGGCTGGGCTTGACTTGACTTGGCTTGACTTGGTTTGACTTGACTTGGCTTGGCTTGGCTTGACTTGACTTGACTTGGCTTCATTGGACTAGACTTGACTTTCATTGGCTTTATTTGAATTGGCTTGACTTGGCTTGGCTTGAATTGGCTTGGCTTGACTTCACTATATTGACTTGACTTAGCTTGACTTCCCTTGACTTGACTTGGCTTTACTTCACTTGACTTGGCTTGGCTAGACTACTCTTGACTTAACTTGGCTTGGCTAGACTACTCTTGACTTAACTTGGCTTGGCTAGACTACTCTTGACTTAACTTGGCTTGGCTAGACTACTCTTGACTTAACTTGGCTTGGCTTGGCTTGACTTGGCTTAACTTTCTTTGATTTGGCTTGGCTTGGTTTGAATTGACTTGACTTGACTTGGCTTGACTTCATTTAATTTGACTTGGCTTGGTTTGGTTTGGTTTGGCTTGAATTGACTTGACTTCATTTAATTTGATTTGGCTTGGCTTGGCTTGAATTGACTTGACTTGACTTGGCTTGACTTCATTTAATTTGACTTGGCTTGGTTTGGTTTGGTTTGGCTTGGCTTGATGTAATTTGGCATGGCTTAGCTTGGCTTGGCTTGGTTTGGCTTGGCTTGACTTGGCTTGACTTGACTTGACTTGGCTTGACTTGACTTCATTTGGCAGTCTTGACTTACTTGACATACTACTTGTGGCTAATTCACACTGAAAACACACAATTTGACGCTAAATATTCTAAATCCCACATTTTGATTTTCTCGTTTCCCCAAACCATGACAGAACCATACTTTTTTTTTCAAAATTCATAATTTAGAACCAAGATTTGGGAAAAACTGTCCAGCCATGCACTTTTCCCAGCCCGTCAATTACTTGTTCATTGCTTTGATTGGCAGGTTGTGCCAGATTACTTTCTTTGCGCTGGTAATGTTCATCCTCGTTATATTAATCTCGCTCAGATAATGCTTGTTTTAGATTTGTAAATGATCTAGTAATTTCACATTTTTGCTGACGATTTTCTCGCTGGTGTCGCCGGATTCCTTCATTTTTAGAGTATTCAGATCTGTTTGAATTTTCTTCAAATTCATGGCTATTGTCATTGAATTTTCTGAATTTGATCAGTTCTTTGCACCGTTGACTTCGACCAAGATTGTAATGGATATTTATGTTTATGAACATGACCAGCTAAGCGTCGTTGGCTCTGGGCATGATTGTCATGGATGTTTATGAATATGATCAGCTCTATGCAATACTGATTTCTGCCCTGATTGTCATGGGTAGTTAGGAACATGACAAGCTAAGCGTCGTAGGCCGTGAGCAGGACGGTCATGGATGTCTATGAATATGACTAGTTCTGTGCACGATTGACTTAGATCATAATTGTTATTGATGTTCATGAACATTACCACCGCTATGCGCCACTGATTTTGACCATGATTGTCATGGATGTTTATAAATACGGTTCTCAAACTTCATGTACGCTGGTGTCTGGGTCATGGATTCATTCTCTACACTGGCCAGTTGGACTTAAACTTTGGCTACTCGTCCATAAATCAATAGCAAATAACTGAATGTAAAACTGGATGCAAACACATGCATGAATAAAATGATGGATAGAGTTAGGTGAGTGGGATTTATTAACCCACCCCCCCCCCCCCCCACCACACACGCGCGTGCACACACACACGCACACACACACACACACAGGCACCACCCACATACACACCTAGATGTTCACGTTTGTCTCGGGTAAGCTTAGATTGCAAATATTGTCACGCACGTTAAATTGCAAATATTGTCCGGTTGTCATGCAGTCGCAGTCATATCGATAATTGATTGTTGAGTAATTACACGTTGTATTGTCATGTAATGTCATATCCCCGCATGCAATGTCAGATTCTGGAAAACTTCTGTATCAGTATCTCTGTTCTTATTGTTCCTTGCAAAACGCTTTATGACAGTCGAAATGGAATAACTCTGTAAAGATAATGTTTGAGATAATCTGAACTTTGGTAAGGAGGGAGACAATATGTAAGTATGAACGACTGATTTTGTTAATCTGAATCATACGTTTTCATGTTATTATATAACGGCTTGTTGACATTCATGAGGTGTTTCTGGTGCCCAACAAACGATATTTTAATCGCTGTTTTCGCAGCTTCAACGTATCGTGTCTTGTAGAGGATATGCAACAAACGTTTATTTTTCCTTCACAACGGTTTTTTGCCCATCTACGTGTCTGAATGAACATTGAGAGTTTCTTCGTTCAGTTTACTTTTCAGAATATTTACAGCAAATACAATTGCAGATATTCCGGGGCAATGTGAATTGCCAGGTCTTCACATATACTAGCATACAGCTCAATGAGCAGGGGTGACGGATTCCTTTTATCGACGTTTTTTTCCGTCAAATTCCATGTCCTTATAACCCTTACAACTATCCCGCAACCATTTTACAAGAAATAAATTAGAGAACTTGGTGACAACTGGCAAGATTGAGGGGAAAAGAACAAGGAAAAGACAGAGAGGTAAATATATGGACGGCTTGACCACGTGGCATGGTCAAGACAAGACCACAGAACTGATCACAGACCCCTATTGATCGTGTGAGATAGCGAAACACGACCTCCCACGCTTTTCGGCATGGCACATTCTGATGATGATGCTTATACAAGATGGCCAATCACAGTGCTGCACGGGGCGGAGAAACATTCTGCCATTACTGTTGTCGAACTCACCCCATTGTACTGGTTAGCAATCTGTCTAACTGCTACCAAAGTTGTGTAGACATCGTGTGTCATTAATTTGACTATGATATACTCGCCTGCCGACCAGGAGGTCATGGATTCGATCCGCAGCGGGGCGAATTCGGATTGTTTTTTTCCCCTTCAAATTTGACCCAGCCTAACATTGGCACCAAGAATGCCTTTGCCGGTGTGATACTGACCTCAGCACTCAATACGAGCCAATTGGCCTGTTTAAAAATAGGTCAAGTACCGTTTGCTCGATGGACCTTAAGGAGTAAGTCAGGATCCTTGACTTGTCTTTATTTGTCTATTATAGGGAGGGGGGGGGGATATAGCAGCGCTAGATTTTATTAGAAGGCAGTAAGTCAAATGATTTGGCCATGTAACTAGGTTACCAACTAACAGTATACCACAACTAGCAATGATGTACAGACCAGAGGGAAGCAGAAGAGGAAGCCGACCACATAAACGATGGACAGAGGGAATAGCAGAGTCCATGGGAATGTCGATTCGTGAAGCCCATAAACGGGCACTCTCCCGCTGTTTGTACTACATCTCGACACCGCAAGGTACGAGAGGAACCAGATGAGATGAGAGATAGAAGATTTAGAACACAAATATGAGGATTCGCGGTGGCAGAGTGCCTATTTAAGACAGTGGCCCAATTTCAATCCCCAACGTATGTAGAGTTATCCTTTCCGACCAGTATGCCAATGGCGTCGACCCAGCCTCATAAATAAGAGTACCACACAATGTTTAGAATTTTTTAAAGGAATTATTTGGGAATCAAAGGCAACGAGGAAGAGTACTAGCTTCCCCACCTCATATGTCGAGGCTTAGTATATGTGAAAGCCTAAGATTTCACACCACAGTGGCAGTTTCTGCTATTGCACTACCTGTAACGTTAAATACAATTCTCTGTATTTTGCGCTTGCTCGCCTTGAACTCAAGCGTAGTCCATACACACCACTTTTAGTAGTGCTGGACAGAATTTTTGTGTGTGGATTAGTGTTCCCTATTAACAGTGTCCCTTGCCTTTAGGCGAACCCACTCCGACTTCAGAGGTACTTGCAATCTAGGTCCCCAAGACAAGGACGATAGGTCAACATTTTAGTCCAACTGACCGGTGTAGGGGTTGAACCCTTTACCTCGGCATCAACACACCCGATGTTTTAAGAACAAGCGTTTTTATCCATTCGACCATGCTGACCTACAAATGCGAGGTAATTTGTTGCATGTCCTTTTGCGGGACGTTGCGATCAACCCCAGGCTGATGTTCTAGGCAATTTTACGTTGAGTAGTTTGAAATTGCCATCCTCCCTGGTCTAGAGGTTACACGACTTTCTCCGTAATCTCGTATACTCTTGTAAGTAACGTGACGACGGCGAGAATCGGTAGCGGTTCTAACCGCGTCGGCAAATTACGGGATATGTGAGCCGGTCGCTCAGAAAGCAATGGCAAACTACTGAGCGTAATCTTGCCAAGAAATCAACAATCAGCTGAAAGATGCTGATGTTGACAGCTATGTCCTGTAAAGGATATGCAAACAATTTTAGTTTGAAACTGGTTGTTGAACGAGAAGTCGACGTTTGAGTCCTACTTAATGACGGTGTAGGAATTGAACCCCCTACCCCGCTACCAACACACCGGAAGTTCGAGATAGAGTGCTCTTATACTTTCTCCCCACGTCAAAGTCTATAAATACAAATATGAGATACACATTTAGTCAGGTGTAGCATTGCAATTTAAAATGCATGTAATAAGAAACAAGACAGAATGAGAAACGCTACCGAACACCGTGCTATCATCAACGGCTAATCCTTCTATCATTATTTAATGAGCCAAAACTCTGGATTGGGCCGACATGATTCTGGGGTTTCTCCGTGTCAAATAAAGCTCGTGGATACCCACTGATTGGATCAGAAAAGGGCAGCGCTTGTTTTTCTACGGAGACATCATAGATAGGACCAACACTGAAGCATTTCATCGGAGCTGAGAGCATTTACGTGTTCTCTCGTTTATAAATCCCCAACCATGGAATTTGATCTCTTCACGAATCATTAAAACAATCGGGGTTTTTATATCCAATTTAAACTCTTTAAAAATAGATTACATAGAAATGAATTCCTGCTGTGCGTCCTTCCAAATTCTTCCTTCATAATTTATTTCTTTGCGATGTTCTTCGTGAGTGAGTGATGGTATAAAAGCGCAAGTTTTATGCTATTGTTTTCGTTCGAGAACTTTCTGTGCAGACATTGTTGAATGCCAGGATTTAATGATGTTCTACTTCTGCCTGTTTACTTAATTAGATTTTAACAATTCAGCTTAGAAGAACTATATATATATATATATATATATATATATATATATATATATATATATATATATACATATATATATATATATATATATATATATATATATATATATATATATATATATATATATATATATATATATATATATATATATATATATATATATATATATTGTGGTGTCACATGCGGTGTCTGCGAAGAATTCTTGGTATTAAGTGGCAAGACAAAATCACAAATACTGAAGTATTGGAAAGATCAGGTTGTGTGACGGTGTATTCCATGCTCAGTCTTCGTAGACTTAGATGGATAGGACATCTTAGGAGGATCGATGATATTAGAATACCAAAGGACATCTTTGTTGGTGAATTACAGATGGGTAAGAGATCTCAGGGTCGGCCTCTACTACGATACAAAGATGTGTGTAAGCGGGACATGATTGATACAGGTATTGATAATGCACATTGGGAGCAAGTCGCCACTTAACGTATATATAATTATATATAATTAATAAAATTTGTTGCGTATCCTTTACTGGACGTTGCAGTAAACACCAGCATTTTTCAGCTGCTGTTGATGTACTAGGCAAGTATTACGTTCATTAGTTTGCCATTGCTTGCTGAACGACCGGCTTCCATACCAGCACGTGATAACACAACGCGACACGGTCTGCTGCACAAATCGGTCGCAGCTGAGCTTCGAACGCCTGGTATCCGGCTCACGAACCGCGTTCGCAAGCCTTTGGCCACGGAGACGGTCGGAGACGAATATATATAAACTAACTCGTGATAGGTGTTGATTAGGTTCATTATATAGGTTACTGCTGGCATGTTTTATTTTGCACACAGATATTCGCGTAGTTCTCTTTTGTTACCTGATCTGATTTGTTTCTTTACATTGCTTCTATTTTTACTAGCTGTGTCTACATTCTTTCTTTACATTGTTTCTATTATTATTAACTGTATTTGCATTCGTTCTTTACACTGCTTGTATTATTGCTAACTGTACTGCATTCTTTCTTTACAATGCTACTATTAATATTAGCTGTATCTGAATGTTTGTTTTATTTACATTGCTTCTATTATTACCAGCCATGTCTACCTTCTTTCTTGACATTGTCAAATGCCTTCAATCACCGCCTCACAGTATTCCAGTACAAGTCAAGTAAAAGACCACAGTTTAAGCTGCTAGCCTCGTATTTTCATAAACCAATCAGCACTCGATGGGTCATCATCTCATTGTCTTGTACCTTGCGGTGTCAAGGTGAAGCATGAACAGCGGGAGAGTGCCCGTATACGGGCTTCATATACCGATATTCCCTTGGGCTCTTTTGTTCCCTCTGTCCATTGTTTACATGGTCGTCCTCTTCTTCTAGTTACGTTTTGTCTGTACATCATCGCTTGTTGTGATATACTGTAAATTGGTAGTCTTACTATATGGCCGAACCGAACCATTTCACTTGCTGTTGTGTATTCAAATCTATCGCTGCTATTACACCCACTTTAGTTCAGATGTAACCATTTATGCTCCAGTGCAGAAACAGCGTGTTGTAATGAAATCTTCCGTGTCCGTCGACGTTCAGCCCCGTGGAGGTTGACCCAAATGATTAATTACGAGTGAAGCAAAGCCACAAACAGTGTGTCAAAGAGAGTGTTTTCGACGATGGGCGAGTTACTGTGCGCAAAGTAGCGTGGCTACTAACATAAGCAGAAGTGCTGTGGGTATTATCATCAGGGATTACGTCAATTTTCGGAAGTTTCCTGTCGATGGGTGCCGAAACAGCTGAATGTTGACCACAACTACAGCTGGAACAACAACAAACGGTACGAATAGCGATTTGCCGGAACTGTTCGGTCGGTACGAACATGAAGGTTACGATGTTACAGTGCATTGTTATACTTATAGACGTGAGTGCATTACCACACGCCTGAAACAAAAAGATGGTTGAAGGAATGGAAACATCGAAGATCACTGACACCCGAAAAGTTTCGCACAATGCTTTCAATGGGTCAGCTTATAGCAATGATTTTTTTTTTTTTTTTTGGGGGGGGGGGGGGGACCCACGAGCGTATGTGAATTGTTTGAAAGGGAAAGAAGGTATAAATTATGAATACTGCTCCTACTAATAAAGATCGGAAGGTCATTCTCCACAAACGTTCAGTAGTATCCACTAAAGGTGTCATTCTTCAACACGACAATGCGAGACCCCATACAATAACCAAAACTATGACAATTATTGATCAATTGCAGTTAGAGTTACTGCCACGTCCACCTTCAGTCCTGACTTCGTTACGGTGATTTTTCTCCTTTTTGGCTCTCTCTAACAGCATCTCGAAGGACAAAAGTTTCACACGGATGATGAAGTGCGTCAGGTAGTTTTCAAATGGCTCAAGCATCAGCCAAAAGAATGTACGAGGGTAAGTTAATAATTAAGTCACAAGTGGCTGTAGAAAAATAACTAAATATGATAACAACTTGAAACCAGTTTATTTTTATACATACAGTGTCCCTTTATTTCTCAACATAATTTCCACCAACATTGATGCACTTATCACATAGTTTTATCAGTTCTCCCAAACGGGCTGCATAGAACTGCGTGTTCTGTTTTCTAAACCACGTTTCCACTTCACATTCAACTTCGGCGTCATTCGCGAAATGTCTCCCGCCAAGGTGAGTTTTCAGTGGACTTAGCCCCTAGAGATTTCAAGTAAAGCGGTGCATAGTTGGGTAGAAAACGTTAGGAGGGCGAGTCAATAAGTAAGTCATACAGTTCTGTGGGATGGCGAGTAAATGAAAACAGAGCACGCAGTTTTATGCAGCCGGTTTGGGAGGACTGATAAAACGATGGGATAAGTGCATCAATGTTGGTGGAAATTATGTTGAGAAATAAAGGGACAATGTATGTATACAAATAAACTGGTTTCACGTTATCATATTTAGTTATTTGTCTACAACCATTTGTGACTTACTTATTAACTTACCCTCGTATGTTGGCGGAATACAGAAGCTCGTAGTCCGATGTAATAAATGTGTTGCAGTGTTAGATGACTACGTTGAAAAATATAACAGGCGATATGTATTCATCCCTCATTTATCTAGAGATTACATCAGTACATATACTCACTGGACGAATCTCGTAACGAATGTCTAATGTTACCACGACAATCTTACTGTCCTTTTAAAGACACCTAAATGTTTTGGTTTTGAACTCACACGTTGAAAGCTGGCGCGTTGATGTAACGGTTATAATGTTAAGCTGATAATGACACGAGCGCCGTCGAGTGAAGTTTCGATTTTAGCCTTAATCGTTCGCTATGAGGGGTAAAGACTGGCCAGATTTCCGTCCTTGCAATCAGGCCTACATAATGTGACGGCCCTAACTTCACACACCCAGAACAGGTTCCTGCGTTTGTTTATGTGTTTGTTTGTTAGTTTGTTTGTTTGTTTGTTTGTTGAAAAATGAGGGGACTATCGTAGAGTCTATCACACTTGTTTGCCAACCCAGTGGTCGTGTGTTCTCATCCCCATCGAAGAGGGAATTTAAAAAGATACCTGCGCTGGCAGGTCAGCCCAGTATAAAATGAGTACCATACAATTTTCTGGAAAATAAAGGCGGTTGGCTTGACGTTAACCGCACCATCCATTGAGCCAATGACATTGGTGATTACAAATATGGCATGTGTATCATATACCCAACACATCTCAATACGGGGGAAAAGGTTCTTATGAACTGTGGTGGTGAAGCAGTTACGGACGCGATTCGTAATCCCGTATACCCGGGTTCGAAACACAGAGGTGCTGGTTTTTTCGAAAAAAGGTATAGGTGTCGGTCGTTCAGAAATCAATGGCAAATTCATTCATTCATTCATTCATTCATTCATTCATTCATTCAGTAAAACCTCTCGATCACAAGCAAGATATCCTGCGTTTGATACACCCATCTGGAGATTATCTGCCATATCCTGTACCTATCTTCTCTTTGGCCTTCCTTTTCCTCTCTTTCCAGGCATATACCCCTCCATTATTGTTCTCTCCAAACTTTCATGATGTAATGGCAAACTACTTTACGTAAAACTTGCCCAGGAATCACTAACAGCCATAATGCTGAGGTTGACTGCTACGTCCTGTGAAGGACATGCAACTAAAACAAAGTATAGATAAATCGTGTCTTTATTGTCATTAACTCGATACCGTTCTCTTGATATTAATACATCACTTAATTTCTTGATTAGGCAACGAATGGAAGAAGTAAATAAAAATGTTCACAATGACGTTAGATTATGCGCAGTTTTAATTGATCAACAAATATTTACGGTTTTCTATTTCTACTCATGACAGCGCAATAAATCGGTAAAATGGCCCGTGATTCATCGTCATGCAGTTTATTTATGCCGACATCGTTCAAACTTTTGGGTTCCTATATGCGTCATCTTCACTGACTTTGATTGAAGGTCATCGGTGTTTATGTTCACAAGTGTAAAAATAACCATCAATTATTCAATAGAGTGCCATCTCCGCATTGAGTGTTGCATGCTATGGACCAGCAGCATATTCTATCTGTGGTTCTAGTGGTGGCAGAGTCACATTTTTATTCATATCGCGATGTTATTTTCCAATTTCATAATTTTTGCTTTAAATTGTCTGCTTTACGTCTGTGATGTGATAGTCCCATCACATTTTCAGTATGGCTAGTCAGTCAGAATACTAGGAGCTTGCATATTTCTCGTGATAACAACACACGGGTGCGAAACTATGATATTCGGCATGTATAGGAATGTATCCAGTGCTATCATGCCCATTCTTGACCCAACTTAAGTCAACTCAACTCAGCTTGAATATTCAGCTCGTATGGGTATGTCCCAAGTGCTATCACGTCCATACTTGACTCAACTCAACTCAACTTGAATATTCAGCGCGCATGGGAATGTTCTGAGTGGTGTGATGTCGGTTCTTGACCCAACCAAACTAAAATCAACTTAACTCAACTCAGCTCAACTTGGATATTCAACAAATAATTGACAAAAGCACACATTTTCATTTGAATCTAAATGTTACAGAAGAGTATTAACAATTTATTGATCGATAAGGTAAACAAACGGATATATCCAATAAGAATTCAGTATTGAAGAAGGTTGCTTATAGCTGATTCAGTGCCAAACAAAATATAGGTTTGGGCCACACATCAACCGATCAAGTATTACAATATTAATGTCCGTTCACTGAGCATTGAAAGCGTGGAAGATACCACGAAAGAAAACAAATAACACGGTGACAATATTATGGAGATATATCGTCCTTCTCTCCAAATGGGAGGCAAGATTTAGTGATATATTATCCTTCGGCACAATATCAGTTGTTAAGACAAATGCAAAATGAGGAGTTTGAAATAGTGTGGACGTAAAAACAGAAATGCCAGTATATGACAGATAATGATAGACTGAAATACTCAGGGGAGGCCTAGATGGGGAAGCTGACAACGTAGATGGATTCAAAATGTGATTGTGGTCTGCATGGCTGAATGGATAAATACGCTCGCGTTTAAACTGCCGGTGTGCTGATGCCGAGGTATCGTGTTCAACTCCTACACCGATCAGATAGACTAAAATGCTGACTTCTCGTCCTTGACTTGGGGACGTAAATTACAAGTATCTCAGAGGTCGGAGTGTTTTTGCCTAAAAGCGTTTTTTCCGCGTTTCCATCCTGTTTCAGGATATTGCGGTCAACACCATTATCTTTCAGCTGTATGTTGATTCCAGGGCTAGATTACGCTCATCAGCACGCCACGACTTTCTTAGCGACCGGCTCCATACTCTCATAAGTCACTGGCGCGACTCGAACCACTTCTAATTCTCGTGCGCTCACGTCAACCACGAGAGTATTCGGGGTTAACGGAGAAAGCTGCTAACCCCTCAGCCAGGGAGCCGCAAGCTAATAGACATGCAAAAAGAAAATAAAAACATCAGCCCAGTACACCAGAAGTAGTAACACATTTATGGACTACGCCTGAGTTCAAAGCTAGCCAACGAAATAAAATGTGATATATAATTTACACATGCCTGAACAGGAACAGGGCGTTCGTCTTATGATAGAAATGTGCATTTGACAGCAAGAGAGGCAGGACCTGTGGCTTAAGATAGAACTGTACACATGGCAGCAAGAGAGGCAGGACATGTGGCTTAAGATAGAACTGTACACATGGCAGCAAGAGAGGCAGGACATGTGGCTTAAGATAGAACTGTACACATGGCAGCAAGAGAGGCAGGACATGTGGCTTAAGATAGAACTGTACACATGACAGCAAGAGAGGCAGGACATGTGGCTTAAGATAGAACTGTACACATGGCAGCAAGAGAGGCAGGACATGTGGCTTAAGATAGAACTGTACACATGACAGCAAGAGAGGCAGGACATGTGGCTTAAGATAGAACTGTACACATGGCAGCAAGAGAGGCAGGACATGTGGCTTAAGATAGAACTGTACACATGACAGCAAGAGAGGCAGGACATGTGGCTTAAGATAGAACTGTACACATGGCAGCAAGAGAGGCAGGACATGTGGCTTAAGATAGAACTGTACACATGACAGCAAGAGAGGCAAGACCTGTGGCTTAAGATAGAACTGTACACATGACAGCAAGAGAGGCAGGACATGTGGCTTAAGATAGAACTGTACACATGACAGCAAGAGAGGCAGGACATGTGGCTTAAGATAGAACTGTACACATGACAGCAAGAGAGGCAGGACATGTGGCTTAAGATAGAACTGTACACATGGCAGCAAGAGAGGCAGGACATGTGGCTTAAGATAGAACTGTACACATGGCAGCAAGAGAGGCAGGACATGTGGCTTAAGATAGAACTGTACACATGACAGCAAGAGAGGCAGGACATGTGGCTTAAGATAGAACTGTACACATGGCAGCAAGAGAGGCAGGACATGTGGCTTAAGATAGAACTGTACACATGACAGCAAGAGAGGCAGGACATGTGGCTTAAGATAGAACTGTACACATGGCAGCAAGAGAGGCAGGACATGTGGCTTAAGATAGAACTGTACACATGACAGCAAGAGAGGCAAGACCTGTGGCTTAAGATAGAACTGTACACATGGCAGCAAGAGAGGCAGGACATGTGGCTTATGATAGAAATGTACACATGGCAGCAAGAGAGGCAGGACATGTGGCTTATGATAGAAATGTACACATGACAGCAAGAGAGGCAGGACATGTGGCTTATGATAGAAATGTACACATGACAGCAAGAGAGGCAGGACATGTGGCTTATGATAGAAATGTACACATGGCAGCAAGAAAGGCAGGACATGTGGCTTATGATAGAAATGTACACATGACAGCAAGAGAGGCAGGACATGTGGCTTATGATAGAAATGTACACATGACAGCAAGAGAGGCAGGACCTGTGGTCTATGATAGGAAGCCTCCTGTCGCGCCTGCTCTCTAGTGAAGTGTTTAAACACGTTAACCGGATTACACGTCCCAGTGGTTAATAAACAACAATAAACGAAGACGTGGTTCCTGCGAGAAAAGGTAGACTACCATCAGCACGGAGGTGGACCAGGGACACTGAAGACACTCTGAGCATGGTGATATACGAGGCAGGGAAACTGGCATAGGATCGAGATTCTTTTCGGCGGGCTGATGAGAGCGACGTTCTACAATGAACGTGCTTCATGATGATGATGATGGTTTGATTATAACGACTGTGTTATTTTATTATTCTAAGCTCTTTGCAAGCAATATTAATATCCCCAATGTTGATGATGATGGCTTGATTCCAACAAATATGTTATGTTATCTTTCTAATATCTTTTCCAGCAAAATTAATGTCCTCAATCATAATGATAGCTAGATTCCAACAACTATGCTATTTTATTATTCTAAGATCTTTGCCAGCAACCTTAATATCCCCAATGATGATGATGATTGCTTGATTGCAACAACTATATTATTATATTATTCTAAGATCTTTTCCAGCATTGTTAATATCCCCAATGATGATGATAATGGCTTGATTGCAACAACTATGCTATTTTATTATTCTTAGATCTTTGCCAGCAATCTTAATATACCCAATGGTGATGATGATTGCTTGATTGCAACAACTATGTTATTATATTACTCTAAGATCTGTTCCAGCAATGTTAATATCCCCAAAGATGATGATGATGGCTTGATTCCAACAGCTATATTATTTTATTATTCTAAGATCTTTTCCAGCAATGTTAATATCCCCAGTGATGATGATAATGGCTTGATTGCAACAACTATGTAATTTTATTATTCTAAGATCTTTGCCAGCAATCTTAATATCCCCAATGATGATGATGAAAGCTGGATTCCAACAACTATATTATTTTATTATTCTAAGATCTTTTCCAGCATTGTTAATATCCCCAGTGATGATAATGATAATGGCTTGATTCCAACAATTATGTTATTTTGTTAATCTAAGATATTTGCCAGTAACGTTGATATCCCTAATGATTATTTTATCGTGCTTCACTTTATCAAATGATGTAGTGTTATCTACAAAGCACAAGTCTTTAGGTATTTAACTGATTAAGTGCCATGAGCTCATAGATCGTCTTATTTTAGCTTCTCGTAATTGCCATAGGTTTATAAATCAAAATGCAGTTAAAATATATATCAGTATAGAAGCTTTCCATATGCACCTCCCATTAATTTGATAAATAATGCATTTCTGCTAGCATATTAACAAATTTAAGTCATAACTGTAATAACCCCTACTTCCCATCTTCCGCCATCCATTTATGTTTGTTCTAAACCTGTTTCTTCTTCATTTTTTGGCACTGAATCTGTTAATGTGATCTTTCTGTTAGTGTTCGAAATGCGTATATTTCCCTTCCACATTTCCTTATTGTTCTTCATTCATGTTCATCTTTATTGTCCTTCTTGTTATTCTCATAATATTGAGTAGAAGTTTCCTGACACGGTTTGCTAGGTTGGTTATACGAAAATCTCCGTATTAATATGCTCCTGGTCTCTTGTGTAAAGCTATAAACATGTTTCACATAACACTTGGTATATATTTCCTATTTTAGATATTATTCGAGAGTTTAATCATCGAGAGTTTAATCATACTTCTATTTCATAATCTCCCGATACTTCTAATTCATCTACAGTGATTTCATCTGACGCAGCCGTGTTAAGACACGATAGTCAGTTTAAAATTACCATGGTAGATAATTGACATTACTGTGCGAACATCTGTATATTTCAGCGTGAAGGATTTATCTAGTTATTTTACTCTATGTTGTGTGAATTATGCAGTATGTACTTGACGAGATGCAGCGAAATATGACAGGCAATAAATCGTACAAATCTATGGTTTATGTCTTCGTTATTCAAAAACAGCCATCTCATCTCATCTCATCTCATCTCATCTCATCTCATCTCATGTAATTTCAGTTCACCTCATCATTTTTCTCTTGTACTTTACGGTGTCGAGGTGAAGTATAAAAAGCGGGAGAATGGCCGCTTATGGGCTTCATGTATCGATATTCCCATGGTCTCTGTTATTCCCTGCGTCCATCGTTTACGTGGTCGGCCTCTTCCTCTGCTTCCCTCTGGTCTGTACATCATTGCTTTTTGTGGTATACTGTTAGTTGGTAATCTACTTGCATGGCCAAACCATTTGACTTGCTGCCTTCTAATAGAATCTAGTGCAGCTACAACCCCAACTTTAATCTTGATTTCTTCATTTCTGATCTTATCTCTTCTTGATACATTGAGTATTCTTCTCAGGAATCTCATTTCTGTTGTTGTATTTTAGCTTTTATTTTTCATTTACTTTTTATGTTTAAAAAAAAAAAATATGTTTAGCAGCACCAGTGATTTATTCTTTTAATATAGGTTACATTGTAAGTTACATTCTTATGTTAATGCTGCTCTTTCACCACTATAAATCTCTCTTGTGTATCCATCTCTTTATCATAGCATCTTCTGCCTTTAATACCTTTCCTGTCTTTGATTGTTAACATCTTGTGTTTTATTTTATTTTTCTCCCTGTCAAATCACTGATTTATTTGTGTATAATTTTTGTTCATCTTTAATATAATTTAATTCAATTGTTGCATTGCACGATTAATCAATTTTCTTTTGTATTTTAATATTCTTCATTATAATTTTTTACTTTATTCTCTATTGTTCATCAACTTTAACATATCATCGCTCATATATTTCTTCTTAACTTTCTATCTTCTTACTCTTTGATTAAGGATTGCGCTTTGTGTTTAAGCATCCCAAAGAGCCTGGAACTTCAGATGTAGTTATAGGAATGTAGAAATATGTGCCCATAAACATCTAGTTTATTGACAGAAAGGATAATTTATCATCATCATCAGCATGTGCCGTGCCGGTCATTGTTCACCATCAAACACCATTACCAGAGTCATGGTTCGGGTCCTAGTTATGGTCCCCACTAAGTCTTGTGGTCAAACTAACCAGGCACTTATCTCTGTACCTTCACCTTGCTCTCTTGTCAACAATGTTGTCAGTTGTCACCAAGTTTTCAAGTTTATTTCTCCATCTTCAATAAAATGTCATGCATGGCTGAGTCCATTGTGTATGTCTGCCGCTTAAGATACATGCAAGAGGCAACTGTTACGGGTTATAAGTCCCTGTCAATTGGCGTAGACATGGGGCGCCACGCGTTGCCTCTGACGGTGAGAGACACCTACAGGTGTCACTGATCAGCTACCGCCCGCTTCAAGCTTGGCAGCCCCCGGCCAATTGGGTGCTGATCCGCCACAGCCTGCCTGCTTCAATGGGTGCTTGGGGCTAGGACAAAATCTGCATTTCAGGCTGTCAAACCAATGCACCAGGTACTAATAAAAAGAAAAATAGAAACCTCAAGCTACGGCTAGCAACCTGGAACGTGAGAACCATGTGTCCAGGATTTTCCATTGACATGACCAATATTGACGATGTGAGAAAAACGGCTGTGATTGATGCCGAACTCAATCGTCTTAACATTGATATTGCTGGCCTACCGGAGACTCGCCTCGCTGAGGAAGGGTCTCTCAGCAAAAACAATTACACAAAAAATGCAACACGGTGTGGGATTTGCAGTGAATAATTCGCTACTGGGAATGATTGAAATTCCAGCAGGAGGTAATGAAAGACTATTATCCCTGCGCTGGGCAACCTCTTGTGGTTTTGTCACCATTAAAACTGCATATGCACCGACACTCGATTCCTCTGATGATGTGAAGGATTCGTTCTATGAGGAGTTAGACTCCGTAATCAAGGCAGTTCCAAAATCGGACTACATTTATATATTCGGTGATTTCAATGCTCGTGTTCATGGCCAGTGTGCCTTGGAAAATACAACATCGGTCTCATGAATGAAAATGAGCAAAGGCTGCCGGAGCATTGCACCAGAAATGACCTATGTATTACAAACTCCTTTTTTAAAACAAAAACGCTGCATAAGGTCACATGGAAACATCCAAGATCCGGCCATTGGCACCAGCTGGACTTCATCATCACACAGAGACAACATCGGAACCATACATCATTGACTCGAAGTTACCACAGTGCTGACTGTGATACGGATCATTCTTTGGTTTTTGCAAGGGTAAAACTGAAACCAAAGAGAATCTACACAGCCAAACACAAATCTAGCCCCAGGATTAATATTACTAACGCTCGCGATCCTGAAAAGTGCTTTCAGTTTCAACAGCAACTTGAAGCAACTTTCGCTGATACACCAGAAAATTGTACAGTAAGTGAAAAGTGGGGTAAACTTAAAGACACTATTTATACAACTGCCGTAGGGGTTTACGGCGCAGTCCGAGATAGGACTCACAAGACAAGAATTAGGGTGAATAAACCCACAAAAACTACGGACCTCAACAATAACCACAGCTGAAAAGCGCAGGTTGAACGAGGCCGAATTTGGAATTTTTGTATTGAAAATTGGAACTGGAACTGGGACTGGTTTACGGCACTGTGGATCATAAAAGGCAGGACTGGTTTGCGGCAAACACCCAGACTCTGCAGCCCTTGATTGATAAGAAGATGATAGCTCTCTTAAGAAACAAGGAAAGACCAACACGTAACACTCTGAGTGAGCTGAAGCAAGATAGGAAGGACGTGCAAAAGGCTGCCAGGCAGTGTGCAAATGACTATTGGATCACGTTATGTGAGTCCATTCAAATTGCAAGTGATAAGGAAAACATTAGAAGCATGTATGAAAGGATAAAGAAAGACTGTGGTCCAATGATCAAAAAAGAAGTGTACCATTGAAAACCTTGACTGGAGAAATCATCACTGATAAGAAACAGCAGATGGACAGATGGGTAGAGCACTATTTGGAGCTTTACTCAAGTGAGACCAAACTAGCGAATGATGCCCTCAACGCCATAGAGGCCCTACCAACTCTTGACCACCTGGACACACTTCCCAACTTAAAAGAAGTTAAGTGTGCTATAAATGAACTTGCATCTGGCAAGGCTCCAGGTAAGGATGGGATTCCAAATAGAGGTTATCAGGAGTGGGCAAGACACACTCACTCTACAGATCCACCAGCTAATAGAGCTATGCTGACGAGAAGGGCAAGTCCCACAGGATTTCAAAGATTCAAGCATCATAACACTGTACAAGAACAAGAGCGATCGGAGCGACTGCAACAACTATGGGGTATCTCACTTCTGTGTATTGTTGGAAAAGTATTTGCCAGAATTGTTCTGCCCCGAATCACAGTGTGGCTTCCGTCAGAACCGGTCTACCATTGATACGATATTCTCATTGCGACAAATGCAAGAAAAATGTCGTGAACAGAATCAACCACTGTTTATTACCTTCGTCGACCTCACATAGGCATTTCATTTGGTCAGTCGTGAGGGTCTGTTCAAGGCACTAAAGAAGATTGGCTGCCCACCAACTCTTCTGTCCATTGTGGAATCGTTCCTCACAGGCATGAAGGGTATAATCAAGTTTGATGGTGCAACTTCAGAAGAGTTTGAAATCAAGAGTGGAGTTAAGCAAGGCTGTGTACTAGCTCCCACCCTCTTTGGAATATACTTTTCACTTCTAGTGAAATATGCCTTTCGTGATCAGGATGGTGGTATATACATTCACTCACGCTCAGATGGCGGCCTTTACAATGCTCAGAGTTTAAAGGCCAAGACCAAAACTAGGAGGGTACTGATCAGAGAGTTGCTTTTTGCAGATGATACTGCAGTTACTACCCACTCTGAGGAAGAATTACAATGTCTACTATCTGCATTCTCCAATGTTTGTTCTGAATTTGGTTTAACAATTAGCAAAACGAAGACACAGATTATGTCACAAGGTGCACATAGGGTACCATCAATCTTTATTGACGATGCCGAACTAGAGATGGTAGACCATTTTACATATCTAGGATCAGTGGCAAATAGTAAATTATCCCTAGATAAGGAATCAACATCTGGATTGGTAAGGCAGCAACAACAATGAACAGGTTAAGAAAAAGAGTCTGGGAGAACAGGAAGCTTACTGCCAAAACAAAAGTCCTTGTCTATCAAGCCTGTGTCCTTAGTACTCTTCTTTATGGCAGTGAAACCTGGACAACTTACTCACACCAAGAGAAACCTTTAAATAGCTTTCATATGCGGTGTCTGCGAAGAATTCTTGGTATTAAGTGGCAAGACAAAATCACAAATACTGAAGTATTGGAAAGATCAGGTTGTGTGACAGTTTATTCCATGCTCAGTCTTCGTAGACTTAGATGGATAGGACATCTTAGGCGGATGGATGATGGTAGGTATTCTACATCTTTTTTGGTGAATTACAGATGGTAAGAGATCTCAGGGTCGGCCTCTACTACGATACAAAGATGTGTGTAAGCGGGACATGATTGATACAGGCATTGATAATGCACATTGGGAGCAAGTCGCCGCTGAACGTGTTGCATGGAGGGCAAACATCAGAAATGGAATAAAGGAGAAAATTATTGCAGATAAGTCAGACACCAAGCGTGTGAGACGTAAGATGGTGCATGATGGTGGACATGACCATGTGTCCACATGCACCCACTGTGGACGAACATTTACAGCGCGAATTGGCCTAATCATTTACATTCGCTACCGCCATGGGTAATAGTTATTATGCCTTTTTGAAGTACAAACTATCGTCTGTCAAGACGGCAAGGTGCCAATGTAAGTATGTTAGTTGTCACTGTGGTATGTTAGTTGTCATTGTGGTATGTTAGTTGTCTTTGTGGTATGTTAGTTGTCATTGGGGTATGTTAGTTGCCATTTCGATATATTAGTTGTCATTTTGGTATGTTAGTTGTAATTGTGGGATGTTAGTTGTCATTGTGGTATTGTAGTTGTCATTGTGGTATGTTAGTTGTCATTGTGGTTTGTTAGTTGTCTTTGTGGTATGTTAGTTGTCATTGTGGTATTGTAGTTGTCATTGTGGGATGTTAGTTGTCATTGTGGTATTGTAGTTGTCATTGTGGTATGTTAGTTGTCATTGTGGTTTGTTAGTTGTCTTTGTGGTATGTTAGTTGTCATTGTGGTATGTTAGTTGTCATTGGGGTATGTTAGTTGCCATTTCGATATGTTAGTTGTCATTTTGGTATGTTAGTTGTCATTGTGGGATGTTAGTTGTCATTGTGGTATTGTAGTTGTCATTGTGGTATATGTTAGTTGTCATTGTGGTTTGTTAGTTGTCATTGTGGTATGTTAGTTGTCATTGTGGGATGTTTGTTGTCATTGTGGTATGTTAGTTGTTATTGTGGTAATTTAGTTATCATTGGGGTATGTTAGTTGCCATTTCGATATGTTAGTTGTGTGACAAGACCGTCGGGGCTTGGACTGGTTTGCCACGATAAATACTATCCCCAGCCTTTGCTCCAACCACCTCAATAGCACTCTTCATCTACCAGACCCCACACAAGCCGGGACAGCTGGACCTCCCCTCCCTCACCTAGGGTTCCCTACCCCTAGGGGGCTCGGACCAGACACCAGTCATATCACTGCACAAAGTCATAGCTAAGAAAACAAAAATTTAATTCTGAACTAAGTCAACCACAACACAGAGAAGGATGGCTGAAAGCCAGACTAGAAGGTACTATGTACAAGAGCAGAGATGCAGATGAGGATTCTTCATCATGGAGGCGGACGATAGCTCGTGTGGTTGTCCAGTCGTGGTAGCGACTCACCCAGGCTCCTCCAGTGGACCGGAACTCCAAGGTCTGCTGCCTCTCCAAAGTTCCCTCTTCACACAGAGAACCAATCACGGGTTGATCAAGCGCAGTACCACTGCCTGACTGACACTGCACCGATGAACAAGGATCCTTCCTTGCTGTCGTACTATTTCGCTCGTCACACTCCTGATGAAGTCTGGGCCGACCCTAGAATATTAGCGGTCTCCCACTTGCAGAAAAAGTACATGTAGCACCGTATCAAAATACACAAGAGCCTGGTCACTCTTCTATCTCATAAGTGACCCACACACTGATATGTCACCTACAACATGAGCGGTTGCTCCACATGAACACAAAACGTCACTGGCAAAGTCTATCAGGTGACTATAACACTTCACCTTATTTCCATGTCCTTGGACCAATAGATCTTCACAGTCTCATGTAACTACCCTGATCGATGGGTATCAATCACAACCTAGCATCCAATGTCAACAGTTCACCACGTTGGAATGAGGTAGATCCCTACCTCAACAAACATGTCCCTCTGGTGTTCCCACCACTTAGGTAATCAATGTCTTAGGTCACTGGACCACGTGTTGGCTTCATAAAGGTAAACCAATGTAAATACACTATTCAAGCATAAAATTATACACGGTGTCCCATGACAACCCATCCGGGCCGGAAGCATAGCACACAGGCCATGGTGACCGGTAAAATGATCACTTGGCTCAACTTGAAAGTTCATGACCTTGCAATCACCAAGGTTTACACTGAGTTTGAATTTCACCAGTGCTTCACTGGCTAGAATCACCAGACGTTTCAGTGTTGGATCCTCACGGGATCGGATGATACTCGTCGGACTCTTGGCGGAGGTCCTAACCTAGACCTACCGACATATTCAGCACTCAGCTCCTTCCAACATTGATCTCGCAGAATCAGAAGACCACTCCCAGTATGGCCTCAATCAACATCTTGATAGGCACTGGAATGAGTGGGCCCATAGAGCTCATGGTGAAGCTCTCGAATCTTCTTCAGTATAGCAATAACAGATCCTGAAACACGGAGAGGTTGGTGTGAGTACTCAACTACAACAAAGACTAACAGCATCTCCACCATGTCCCCTGCCTCTCAGTCGTTCCTCAGGTATACCACCCTGAGTATGAAATCATCACATCATAGATCTACTTGTACCCATAATGTATAGGCATTATGATGTTAGAGAAAGCAATAGCACACCTGTTCAGTCAAGTAACACTTCTGGACTACAAATAGCCCCTAGCACCAGAGTCGACTGTATGACTCTGTCAAAGCATCTTCCACCTGGTGCCAGTCCAATCCGGTTTCATCTTCCATCATCAATCAACATATACACTTACTTCCCTTTCAGTGTAGTGATTACTTTATCGAGAAGATGTCCAGCCGGACATCTCCTTCCTGACAGACTCATCAATTCACCAATCCTTTAACCCATGGACTGATCAATTACACACTTGCATAACTATATGACTATAATAAATTATACTCCTGATAATTCATTACTATAGTATTAACTAAGGAGAACTCATGAAATGTTACACTTAAATAACAAACTCATATCACAGCCATAGTGTCAGTTCTGGGATCCCTGTCCCAGATCCTGAGTTGCCCTTTGATTCACTGACTATCTTCCTGGTCAGTCATACCTGTGCCGGTCGAGCACAGCTTTGGTGGCCCTCCACCTTTACACTTTCCCACAGCTACTGTGGGTTCTGTGTACCTTGTCCCGTGACGACTTAAGTCACGTCATCCAATGTAGCAAGCCTCCAGACTCCACTACCAAACTCTGGCTCCACCTTTTTTTTTGGGGGGGGGGGATTATTCCCCTCATCTACTACTACTTCACGGCAGTATTCTCAGTACTCCATGAACAGAGTCGGGTTTCCAGAAGAGTAGAATATTAGAGACAGAAACGGGTTAGGTTCAAATCCTAAATTTATCTAGACACAACAGCCTCGAATTACGGAGTGCCGCATCACCCTCGATCGGGTATGTTCAACCATCGGATATGCACGATCGCTTTGGGTCGGACCTGTAACCTAACGGGTTGGGCGTACCGGCCTACCTCCCAGTCAGCTGCCTAGACAAACTTAAGATGGAACACACGGTCATTCCAGCGGACGGACATGCACACAAGCAGTAACAATAGTATCATAAATACTTCCTATCACTGTTATCCCACCGATCTAACACCATTCTGCTTACGCGGAATAACACTGCTATCTTCACACAGCAAATACACCACGGCCGATCTCACCTTAATTCCTCGAACAATCACCACCACTGATAGAACCACTGAGTTACAATTCTAATGTCACGAAGCACATTACCGTTCTATAATAATAAGATCTACCTTATCATTATTTACCGCGTCTAGCATGTCGATGTAATGACTGACAAACTTCCTGCCTTGCATGCGTAATTAATAAACCAAACACTTGTAAAGAACCGTTATCTCCCTAGCACAACGCAGTAATCATATACATATCACTGTCCCTGCAACTCATTTGTAAACAACCAGTTAACAAATATATTTATCTAAACACATGGGATTTTCACCAGTCCTCGAAAGCACATAGTTCGACCTATTTTATTTACACACTTCTCGCTGGGGAATAAGGCTTGTTCCGTCAGGTAACACATGACGTCGCTGATCGATAAAGGCTAATTAACTATGCAGACAGCCAGCTGTAAATTGTAACGCTACGCGACTACTCATTTCCGACGGCAATTAATTCGTTCGGGGAGGTCGGCACGACATAAAGACAACAGTTAAACAATAGAATAAGTATTCAACTAACCTGTGATTTAACAATCACAAACTCGACTGCAGATGTCCGCTCTGGCCGCGCACATTGACATCAAAATTACAGCAGCCCTGTGGCTGTGATCTGTCTCATGCTGAGGTCTGGCTGGCGACTCTTCACGACTAACTCAGTGCGCCTTCCACTTGCCTACACGGGCCGCGTGAATTCCATAATCCATGGAGAAAATCAGATTCACGACAAGTTCTACCAACCCGTGCTGCATGAAGCACTCGTGAACCTAGAGATCTCGGTCACGTACGCACTTGGGGGAACATTCTAGATTTCTCTATAAATAACTAGTATAGTGCCGCCACGCACTACTTCAGATGGGAAATCCCCTATTAATTGATATTAAATTCAAGGGAGACCAACGCATCGCACTCCCTTCAAAGGGATATTATGCAGAGATCTGCCGATCTGTAGGCGTTTCGTCACATAGACCCCCACTTAAGATGGTCGACCCGGTCGAACTCACTAGACAAAGATCGGTCTGAACTCTAAACCTCTACTCTATCAAGATTGGATTTCCAGGAAAGGACGTTCCATAACGTTCACTTTCCCTGGGGAGATCTACCAGTATGGTATGGATGCTGTCTCACCAACCACCGCCTCGACCATACGTTATCTCCAGCGATTAGGCCCGAAACGTAACGGCCTGGTGATTGGCTTACAGGATCTGTCCTCTACACTGGACTGTTCCGCATCCACCTGGTGTAGGCCATCGGTTACTTTACTGAAGGTTCGTTCGTCCCTTCCGACAATAGGATTTTTCCTATCCCGACTCGGCATCACCCTCGTGGACTGTTCGCGGATGTCGACCGAAATGAATGGTCGCTTACTCCAGGTTCGTCTGGAGTACCCTTGCTCCTGCCTTCTCTCCCGCGAGTAAGGACAGTGAGCCTGTCGGCGTATCGAGTCACCCGACGATCCCGTCGTGCCAGATGTGACTTCGCCTGCCCGACCTCGATTCCCAGTGTGCTTAACACCATGGGCCTCTTCCCGACGGAGCCTGTTCGCCCTATCTACGGTTGAACGCTCAGGAGACCGCAGACCCTCCCCACAGGATGTACTGCGTAGGACTGAGTCTTCCTCGCCCTCGTCTGGACCCAGAACCGAATCTAGCGCGATGGTAGTCGCACTACCTTCTGGAGAACCTACCTCGGACCTCTCCAAATTCTGAAGGAGAGTACAATGGAACTTACGCAATTCCCCGCGGAACTTCACCTCATACGTGGATCGGGACATTATCCGTTCCACAGGAAAAGGGCCCTGCCATCCGAGTTCGAATTCCGCCCCCTCGATTGGGAGAAGCGCGAGAACCCTATCTCCAATCTGCAGAGATAAACCGTTTCTGGTCCTGTGCTTTGGTGCTGCCAGACAACACGTTGGGCACGACCGGATATATATCCGCACGTCGCCTGTCATTCCAGGCCAGTGGTAGTGGCTGGAAAGACACTGGACTGTTGTCCCCACATCCTTATGTCCGGTTAAGGATAAGGTATGCACGCTATGTATCAAGCGGGATCTGTAGTCAGTAGGGACTACCATCTGACCGTACTGGCTATCCCCTTGCCCGGCTCTACGATAAAGCAACCGGTTTTCTACATAGAACTGACCCGGAGTTGGCGGGTCAGAACTTTGGGACACCTCCAGTAAGTAAGGACGCAAAGTCTGGTCCCTACTTTGAGCACTGCTCACTAACCTCGCAAGAGAATGGTCTATCAACTTACCACACTGCCTTTCTCCATCCTTAGCCCTGGCCTGCCCAGCGCTCACTAGACAATGTTCCCTGGGGTCCCCCAGGAATACATGTGGACGACCGAGGATCAAAGGGTAAATATTATCCGGCAGCACAGCCGCCTTGATGCTACCTTTAACATACTTGCACCGAATGTCAATCCGAGCAATCGGCAAGGTCCTAGCTACGGAGCTCTTCATGGCCAGCTGGAATTCTCTTGTCTCGTCGGTGAGCTGCCCTGGGCTCACAAGGTGGGATGAGATTACAGCTTCAAACTGCAATCCTGTATCGTATAGACATTCCACCTGCTTCCCATTCACCTCTATCGTTTCGACCACAGGTGATTTCTCAGACTTAGGTTTCTCCCGACCCTTAGGTGAAGTCTCGCTAGGTCTACCCCTATTAGAGGCGAGACACGCAAAGTGCAAGTCCTTTGGCTTCCTCAGACAATCTACAGTATTATGGGAAGGAGACTTACAGTACTTGCACCACCTCTCACTCCACTTCCGTTTTGGGGAGGCGGGAGGGCTTTGCTTCTCGGTTTCTTACCAGAGTCTTTTACCACAGGATCTGCTACATTGGATGATTCTTTGGGACCTTTGGTCTTGGGCTTCTGATCAAGCCCCTTCTGCCTTTTCTGTGAATCAGTCTGACTGGAATCCCCAGTCTCACCATAGACTTCCACATACCTTTCAGCTAACTTATTTACTATGTCTAGCCTTTCCGCCCCATTTTCCCCTAAGAAATTCCTTAAAGGCTTGGACATCTGCATTTTCATTTGATCCACCACCATCAACTCTCTCAGACTCTCATAATCCTCTTTGAAATTGGCCAACGCCATCCATTTCAACAGGTATGAGTTCAGCCTCACACTATAGGCCGAGAACATCTCACCTGGTTCTCTCTTGGAAGTTCTGAACCTCCGCCTGTAAGCATGGGGTGTCATTTCGAATCTTTTCAAAAGAGCCGATTTCAGGGTTGGATAATCATTTTCCATCCCTGGGGGAAGACGCACATACACTTCGTACGCGGTGCCACGGAGTCCTTGTGAAAGCTTAAGATTCCAACGCTCAGGCTCTAAGCCCATAGCTTTACACATTGCCTCGAACTTCTCTAAGAATTGATCTATCTTCTCTTGGTCCGGTTCAAATGGTGGAAACGGCCATTTCATAGCATGGTAAGCTGGTCTGCTGGCTGCTGATGAGCTAGGTAAAGCTACTCCACCTACTGCTCCCTCAGAATCACCAACAGATTTAGCCTCTACCTCAAGTTGCTTCATACGGAACTCATGTTCCAATTCCAATTTCCTAGCTTCTAATTTCTTAGCCTCTAGGTCAGCTGCAAGTTTTTGTGACTGTTGGTCTGCCACCAACTTTTGCTCTTCAAGTGCTAACTTTCGAGCTTCAAGCTCAATTTCTGAATTCCTTCGCTCCCCCTCTTCTGCTCGGAAGTTTCTCTCTACTTCCAGTACATAGGCTTTGAACTCCTCACCTTCCAATCCCATCTCAGTTGCAGATGCCCGCACCTTAGCTAAATCTAAAGTACGAGTAGCCATGCTTAGTGTAACTTCGGATCAGTATAGATATGCAATACCCAATCACAATGCTAACTGTACTCCAACCAATACTGTAACTATGTATCTATACTAACTTAACTAACTGTCTGTCCACGTCGAAGAGAAAGGTATCCGTAGCCCTACTCGTCAAGTAGACAATAGGTATAGGACAGATGACACTATAACCTATCCCTACGAGATGTCAGAACAAAGAGAAGATCCCGGACGGGCCCCCACTCTATCTTGTGACAAGGCCGCCGAGGCTTGGACTGGTTTGCCACGATATATACTATCCCCAACCTTTGCTCCACCTCAATAACACTCTTCATCTACCAGACCCCACACAAGCCGGGACAGCTGGACCTCCCCTCTCTCACCTAGGGTTCTCTACCCCAAGGGGGCTCGGACCAGACACCAGTCATATCACTGCACAAAGTCATAGCTAAGAAAACAAAAATTTAATTCTGAACTAAGTCAACCACAACACAGAGAAGGATGGCTGAAAGCCAGACTAGAAGGTACTATGTACAAGAGCAGAGATGCAGATGAGGATTCTTCATCATGGAGGCGGACGATAGCTCGTGTGGTTGTCCAGTCGTGGTAGCGACTCACCCAGGCTCCTCCAGTGGACCGGAACTCCAAGGTCTGCTGCCTCTCCAAAGTTCCCTCTTCACACAGAGAACCAATCACGGGCTGATCAAGCGCAGTACCACTGCCTGACTGACACTGCACCGATGAACAAGGATCCTTCCTTGCTGTCGTACTATTTCGCTCGTCACACTCCTGATGAAGTCTGGGCGATCCTAGAATATTAGCGGTCTCCCACTTGCAGAAAAAGTACATGTAGCACCGTATCAAAATACACAAGAGCCTGGTCACTCTTCTATCTCATAAGTGACCCACACACTGATATGTCACCTACAACATGAGCGGTTGCTCCACATGAACACAAAACGTCACTGGCAAAGTCTATCAGGTGACTATAACACTTCACCTTATTTCCATGTCCTTGGACCAATAGATCTTCACACAGTCTCATGTAACTACCCTGATCGATGGGTATCAATCACAACCTAGCATCCAATGTCAACAGTTCAACACGTTGGAATGAGGTAGATCCCTACCTCAACAAACATGTCCCTCTGGTGTTCCCACCACTTAGGTAATCAATGTCTTAGGTCACTGGACCACGTGTTGGCTTCATAAAGGTAAACCAATGTAAATACACTATTCAAGCATAAAATTATACACGGTGTCCCATGACAACCCAGCCGGGCCGGAAGCATAGCACACAGGCCATGGTGACCGGTAACAATGATCACTTGGCTCAACTTGAAAGTTCATGACCTTGCAATCACCAAGGTTTACACTGAGTTTGAATTTCACCAGTGCTTCATCGATTGACGGACGTCGGTCGCGGCGATTGGGCAATCTTGAGCATAGCCTACGATGGGTAGCGTTGTGATGTTCTGTTGTGATAATTTGGTGTGTCCAGTGTGTTCCGCGTGGTTACACACCCGCTTCACACGCGTGATCCGGGACTGTTTCCGGATCCGGTCAGGGATATGCACTACTGACGAGCTCAAACGAGGGCGAACCTCGAGTATAGTGCTTCCAGATTGACGTGGATAGGCCTTAGGTTCATACCAGAATGCGATCGGCGTTGCCAGTAGTGGGTTGTGCTCAATATTTAAATTTCAAATCCCGAAACAACCACATAATCAATTTATTATTGCTCACTGGATTTAGGAGGCCTGGTGTTCCTTGCCAGTGAGAAGACCTGATCGTTCGGGTCCCATCGATTGACGGACGTCGGTCGCGGCGATTGGGCAATCTTGAGCATAGCCTACGATGGGTAGCGTTGCGATGTTCTGTTGTGATAATTTGGTGTGTCCAGTGTGTGCCGCGTGGTTACACACCCGCTTCACACGCGTGATCCGGGACTGTTTCCGGATCCGGTCAGAGATATGCACTACTGACGAGCTCAAACGAGGGCGAAACTCGAGTATAGTGCTTCCAGATTGACGTGAATAGGCCTTAGGTTCATACCAGAATGCGATCGGCGTTGCCAGAAGTGGGTTGTGCTCAATATTTAAATAGAATAAGTATTCAACTAACCTGTGATTTAACAATCACGAACTCGACTGCAGATGTCCGCTCTGGCCGCGCACATTGACATCAAAATTACAGCAGCCCTGTGGCTGTGATCTGTCTCACGCTGAGGTCTGACTGGCGACTCTTCACGACTAACTCAGTGCGCCTTCCACTTGTCTACACGGGCCGCGTGAATTCCATAATCCATGGAGAAAACCAGATTCACGACAAGTTCTACCAACCCGTGCTGCATGAAGCACTCGTGAACCTAGAGATCTCGGTCACGTACGCACTTGGGGGAACATTCTAGATTTCTCTATAAATAACTAGTATAGCGCCGTCACGCACTACTTCAGATGGGAAATCCCCTATTAATTGATATTAAATTCAAGGGAGACCAACGCATCGCACTCCCTTCAAAGGGATATTATGCAGAGATCTGCCGATCTGTAGGCGTTTCGTCACAAGTTGTCATTTTGGTATGTTAGTTGTCATTGTGGGATGTTAGTTGTCATTGTGGTATTGTAATTGTCATTGTGGTATGCTAGTTGTCATTGTGGGATGTTAGTTGTCATTGTGGTATGTTAGTTGTCATTGTGGTATGTTAGTTGTCATTGTGGTATGTTAGTTGTCATAGTGGTATGTTAGGAAGGACAGTTCTGGATGGGATGTGGTATATCTGCTGTTATTGGGGTTTATCTGCTGTCATTGTGGTATATCCGCTGTCGTTGTGCTATGTCTGTTGTCTTCATGGTATTTCTGTTGTTAATCTGGCATGTATTCTGTCAAAGTGGTGTGTATGTGTCGACGTGAAGCATAAATAACGGGATAATGTCCGTTTATGGGATTCATGTATCGAGACTTCCGTGTACTCTGTTATTCCCTCAGCCCACCGTTTACACCGTTGTCCACTTCTTCTGGTTCCACTTAGCCTATACATCCTTGCTTGTTGTGGTGTACTGTTAGTTAATAGCCCGGTATCATTTAACTTACTGGTTTCTAATGAAATCTAGCGCTGCTATAACCCCCCCCCCCCCCCCCCCACTTTAGTCCTGATTTCTTCATTTCTGATTTTCTCTCTTCTTGATACTTTAAGTCACCTTCTCAGAAATCTTTTTTTCTGTTGTTGTAATTGTTCTTTTCTTTTTTGTTTCTGTCATTGCTCAGGTTTGGTATTGGTAGCATAGAGATTTTTCTGGATAGGAAAGGCAAAGAGAAAGTTAAGTGACCAGCCCACATCATTAACCCATGGCCTAGAATATGTGAAGGCCTAGCATTTCACATCCTAACATGAGTATCTGCTATATAGTAGATGTCTATACACGCGTGTTTAAACACATACCACTTTGTGCAGCGTGTCGAATACCGACGGTTTAAACAAAGTGGGATGTACACTGAAGCCACCTGGGCGCCTCATAAGACGGGTCCCAGAAATTGCTATGGCCGGTAAAGAGGAAAACGTTCATACTCTATCTAGTTCTTTAACAAGAACATCTAGTCGACTTTCCACAATTCTAACCGGCGCCGTCGCTTAAGGGGATGGTGAGACGCGAAGTTTGATAATATCCCGTCAGACCGAGTCGAGGGTTCGAAATCAGCTGCTGGCGATTTCGAAATATACAACTTTGCTTTGATGTAGATGGTATGGGCATCGGCCTTTTAGAAAGCAATAGCAAGCTACTGAACGTAAAATTGTCTAGTAAAACACAAACAGCCAACCAACACTGAGGTTGACTGCTACGTCCTGTACAAGACATGCAACTAGTTGTATCTAGAATTGTAGAGGCGTGGTGGGAACGCCGTGGGAGGATGGAGGGAGAGAGAGAGAGAGAGAGAGAGAGAGAGAGAGAGAGAGAGACAGACAGACAGACAGAGAGAGAAAGAGAGAGACAGAGAGAGAGAGAGAGAGAGAGAGAGAGAGAGAGAGAGAGAGAGAGAGAGAGAAAGAAAGAGAAAGAGAGAGAGAGAGGGAGAGAGAGAGAGAGCCGTGGATGTATCTTTAGAAAAGTTAACTCAGGAAGAGAACTGGGTTGCTCGCATCGGAGCATGGCGACCTACATTGTGTGGGTATGTCATGGAAAGGACAGTGCTGGATTGTGTCGTCCTAGTGGGAGAGGTGGCTTGGAGGAGAGGGAGGCTCGGGAGATCAAGAGAAAAGACGGTTGACATATTGCATATACGAACATCGGTGTCAGAGATGGTAGGCAGCACACGAGACAGAAGGCTGTGGATAGACATGATCACCAACGCCACACAGCATGCACTATGAGAAGAAGAGGGAACGACGGCTTTTTGCACTGGTTGCGAGCCACAGTGTCTTCCAGAAACAGTAACACACCGCGACAAGTCAGCCGTTCATAATCAGCCATGCACATCGTCGTTCTGGCGAACTTCTGGAATTTAATTTTACTTCCAACCTATTATCACTGCCGAGCTGCTCATTCTTCTGGATATTGATTTGAACACTTTATATAATGATGTCATTTGCCATTATCCAAAAGGATTATTTCCCCAGTTCCACGGTCGATTGGTGTCACTATGGCAAACACTGAATTAGTAATGTACATTCTTCAAATTGCCACGCTGGCCGAAGTAGCTCAGCGAATTTAAATGAAATTGATGCAGTAATGTAAGTGGCACTTACATAAATGTTTAATTTACTGGGATTTATTCGCGCAATAATACCACACAGCCAGCCAATTGTTACAGCTGAGTACATCTAGGGAAGCGACTGCTTTCACTTTTATGGGAACTTCTATAACTTTCAACTAGGGTAAGATGTTTATTTTCGTTGACAACAGGCGCCATAAGCTTCTTTTTTCTGTTTTTAAACTAGAACACTATCTTTTAATAATAATCATCATCATGTGCCTTTCCACCTGGCGTAGGCTTTCATGTCTGTCAACCTGATCTCTGTGCTTTGTGCTCCGTGTCAACTCTGCAGATGATATTCCACAACGCCGTCTCATTCCATCCAGCATAATGTCTCTTGGGCGGCCTCTGCCTCTCCACCTTTCCAGTTGTCACAATGTTCTTTAATGCCTCTCTTCTCATCACATGACCAGATGGCGCAGTTTGTTTCTTTCGTATAGTTGCATATGATGTTCGTCTTCTCCGAGTGATCATTCCAGCCCCCAGGGTGTTCTCCAATGCCTCTCTTCTCATCACATTACCAGATGATCCTGCTTGTCTCTTTTTTATATTTGCATATACTGTTCTTCTTTCATTTGCCTCTTCCGGGCAATCACTGTAGTTACTCTGGCAGGCCAAGGTATTGTGCTAATCATCTGTGCCGCGACGACACGCATTTAACAATACAACCTTTAACACCCCCCTTCCTATATTTCATTTTAGAATTCTCGCTCACGTCCAGTTCTTTATACCGATCTATGTACAATTTCGTAAACGTAGATAACACATACTTAGAATACATCAAGAAGAAGAAAATACTGACATTCGTTAAGGTTAGTCAAGCAAAGGTAAGATATGGACATCTAAGAAAATTGGGTTAAGTGGCATTATGTCTCGGAAACGCGAGTACTTTGGCCATACTAAAATTTATATTTGTTTACCAAAAATAAACATACTATTGGAAAATATTAAGAGTACTTTGGCCATACTAAAGTTAAACAACATTTTGCCATAAATAAACATACTATTGGAAAATATAAAGAGTATTTTCCAATTTGACAATTTTTTTTCTTCTCAAAACTGACTGGGCATCAAGGTCAAAATAGCCTAAAATGGGCATCAGGAAGTGCTCTGGAAAGTAAAGACTACCGACGTGAGGTCGACCATATCAGTGGTTTTGATTTGTTTATAGACATAGATAGCTAGAACCAGGGAGTTATTACTAGGGAGCTAGAACCACAGAGTTAAAATCACAGAGTTTGAACTATGGAGCTATTACCTTAGAGCCAGAACCAAGGAACAAGAATTACGGACCTAGAACCACGGAGCTAGATATACGGAACTAAAACCACGGAGCTAGAATTACGGAGCTAAAACTATGGAGCTATAACCACGGAGCTAGTGTTACGGAGCTAGAACCACTGAACTTGAATTACGGACCTAGAATGCGGAGGTAGAATTACAAAGCCAGAACCACAGAGCTGGAACTACGGACCAAAAACCACGGAGTTAGAGTTACGGAGCTAAAACCATGAAGCTAGAAACACGGTGCTAGAATTACGGAGTTAAAACATGGAGCTAGACTTACGGAGTTAAAACCAAAGAGCTAGAATTACGGAGTTGAAACCACGGAGCTAGAATTTCGGAGTTAAAACCACGGAGCTAGAATTACCGAGCTAGAACAATGGGGCTAGAACCACGGAGCTAGAATTACGGAGCTACAATTACGTATCTAGAACCACGGAGCTAGAATTACGGAGCTAGAACTATAGAGGTATAACCATGGACCTAGAACTACGGGGCTAGAATTACTGAGCTAGAATCATGGAGCTAAAACCACGGAGCTAGAACCACGAACCTAGAACAACCTAGCTAAAACTACGGAGCTAGAAGCACGGACCTCTAACCACAGAGCTAGAACCAATGAGCTGGATTAACGGAGTTCTAACCACAGAGCTAGAACCACGGAACCCCGTGAAGTTAATCCTGTCAACAAATGCCTGAAGTCGGATGTGTCGGCCAAAAGGTGTAAATATTGCAGCTCTGCTGTAAACAGACACACATTAACGTCTAAAACAACATTCCGAACGAACACAGCAGAAGAAGAAGAAGAAGAAGAAGAAGAAGAAGAAGAAGAAGAAGAAGAAGAAGAAGAAGAAGAAGAAGAAGAAGAAGAAGAAGAAGAAGAAGAAGAACCACGGAGCTAGAATTACGAACCTAGTACCACGGAGCTAGAATCACAGAGCTAGAATTACGGGTCTAGAACCACAGAGCTATAACCACGGACCTATAACCACAGAGCAGAGAACGACGAAGCTAAAATAGCGGAGCTAGAACCCCAGAGCTAGAACAACGGGGCTAAAATTACGGACCTGGAACCACGGACCTATAACCACGGAGCTAGAATTACGGAGCTAAAATTAGGGAGCTAGAATGATGGAGCTAGAACCACGGAGCTAGAACCACGGAGCTATAATTATAGAACTAGAACCATATACCTAATACGCCTCAATGCGTGCTAGAGGAACCTTTATTTACTATAAGAGTTAACATATATAGACACATGATGAAATAACTGCATGAGTGTCATACAAGGTAATAAACAAGGACACATGTCTGGAAGCTACGTGACCGCTCTGCGAGTAATGAAATTGTGGAAAAACTGAAGGCGGCGGAGATAGGGATTATACTGGGATCATCATCATGTGCCATGCCGATAATCTTGGGCGGTCACGTTTCGCAATCTTACACAATCACCAGAGTCATGGATCAGCTCTGTGTTCTTGTCTCGACCATCCCATGTCGTCAAGCCATCCTAATATTTAGCTCTCCGCCTTCCCCTTGTTCTCTTCCACTCAATTTTGCCAGTTGTCAGAAAGTTGTCTAGTTTATTTCATCTCATAACGTGCCCAAAAAAAGTTTCACTGTCTGCGTCAAAGTTCTTTAATTAGTTTACGGTTTTCATTTGTTTCTTGTAGTTCCTGCTCATTGGTTTGTCCGTTGGTTCATGGTATTCTTTGTATTTTCATGTTGAGAAAACGTGGTCGAAAAGAAAACAAATGCTGAAGTATTGAGAGCCGCAGGTGACACACGATCGCTCATTAACACCATAAAGAAAAAAGACAAATAACAGGTATGGTGCCACATTTCCGGTGGAAACATCTGGGGCTGAAACTTGAACATTCAGCAAATTGGTTAAAAGCACAAATGCTTCCTTGGCTATGAATCTCCCTGTGGAGTGATTAAGCCGCCTGATTCGCGCCCCTTGGGGTCGCAGTTGGAACTATGAAGTTCGTGCTGTTTGTGACGCTCTCTTCAGACCGCCCTGTGGAAAGAGACCGAGTCGTATGGGATAAAACCCGGTGCATTGAAGTCGAGCTTACTGCCTTTTTCTATGCGTTTTCGGCTATAAATGTAACAGGGAGAACGCTGGGAGTTCGTTGGATGGGAAAGAGCACAAACAGATATATTCAACATATACGAGGGAAGTCAATAAGTAAGTCACACATGGCTGTACAAAAATAACTAACTATGATAACAATTTGAAACAAGTTTTTTTAATACATACATTGTCCCTTTATTTCTCAACATAATCTCCACCAACATTGATGCAGTTATCCCATCGTTTTATCAGTCCTCCCAAACCGGTTCATAGAACTGCGTGCTTTGTTTTCTAAACCACGTTTTCAATTCACATTCAACTTCGGCGTCATTCGCGTCTTTGAGAAAATTTGTCTGCCCAGCTATGCACCGTTTTACGGCACAAACATTTGTTAGCATATAGGAAGCATTTCCTTATGAACGTCCTTTGCAGGCAGTCCTTTTGCCCAAAAAAAACAAAAAAAAACACACACAACAGCATGTTGCTCTTTGGTTGTATACTCGCATGAGACACCTAGCGTCACCTGACGAACAGGAATATAAAGTTCGATGTTGCTGTCTCATATTGACACCTGTAGAAAACACCAACTACATTTACCTGCCATCCCACAGAACTGTGTGACTTACTTATTGACTTGCCCTCGTATATACGACAGTGGTAATGCTGCCTCATGCTTCTACGCTGCACTCGCAAGACGAGCAATCCATGAGGGACTTTACATTGTCTATCAGGTCCTACACGTGGAAACATCACGTTCTACAGGTGAACACATCGGGTACTACACTTGGGCAGATCAGGTACTACAGGTGGACACTTCAGGTACTACAGGTGGTCACATAGGGTACTACAGGTGGGCACATCAGGTACTACAGGTGGACACATCAGGTACTACAGGTGGACACATCGGGTTCTACAGGTGAAGAAAGTGGACACTGACATGGCACAGTTACACAAACATTAGCACAACCTGTTGCAAACTCTTCACTGCTGTATAAACACTCAGCTGTAAAACTAATTAACTACCGGGCTAGAGGGAAATGACTTGCCAGCACCAGTGGCGTATTGGGTCCGTAACAGTCTCGATTTCTTCAATGTTCTCACTTAAATACAGCAATTGGTCGTATTTACTAGTTGAACTTAGAAAGCTCCCCCAAGTATGTGCACGCGGCATTTTACAATAACAAACTCTAGACAACTTGTGCTGCTTCAACTGCGACATCTTTACATATAATGTAATACTTTTCGATATTATAACAAATCGTAGTATCATAAATATTTTTTTCTGACACAGGGACGGACGGACAGACAGACAGACAGACAGACAGACAGACAGACAGACAGACAGACAGACAGACAGACAGACAGACAGTGATTGAGGATTAAGTGACTGAATGAATGAATGAACGAATGAACGAGTGAATGAATGAATCAATCAATCAATCAATCATTGGATGGATGAATGACATAAAATAATACACACTGATAAGGGGATATAGGAGCGCAGATGAAATGTAAGAGAGAAAGGCTGACAGAGAAAAGCAGATGGGAGAGTACAGAGAATAGAGGGGATCAGACGGCGAAATCCTGAGACAAATAAGAGAGGTGGGAGATAACCAGAAGGAAAAACGGACATAGTTAAAGAAATAGAGAATGGGGAAAAGATTTAAATACGGACAGAAGGAGAGATTCAGACAAGAAATCATTGTAGTAAAACTCTGTGAAGACACTAGTCTTATTTATGGAAATACATAAACCCCATTAATAGAGTTCTTGCAAACAAGCATAACCATATTCAGGCCGTGTAACATAACCCGGTCACATAATCCGGTATTATAACCCTCAGTGGTTGCTCAAGCCCCGGATAATCCGTACTCTTCCGGGCTTACCAAATGACCCTGGCAGACAGTAGGATGCTTGGTTATGTTGTTGATGTTCTTTAAAATTTCTAAACAATATAAAATGACACAAAGTAGTGCAGCTTTACATAACAGAGTTAAGACACATGCAGAACGTTGCGGCGATTAGCCTTCATCAGCAAACAAACACATTCACAAACACAACATATAGTCAAGGAGATCTCCTGTGACTACATCAGAAGGTGACAACAGGACGAGAAGAACAAAAGCATGGAAAAATGGAAGCAATGAACCTTCTGATGTAGTCACAGGAGATCTCCTTGACTATATGTTGTGTTTGTGAATGTGTTTGTTTGCTGATGAAGGCTATTCGCCGCAACGTTCTGTATGTGTCTTAACTCTGTTATGTAAAGCTGCACTACTTTGTGTCATTTTATATTGTTGACACTTTCACAGCTTTAGCGCAGTTCCACCAAATTTTATTCATATTTAAAATTTCTAGAATATCAAACTGTTCACCTGTTCGTATGTGTATTTGATGGACAAGGGTGTCCTGTTATTCCCGAGAGGAGATTGGAATCAACAAGCACATCTTTAAATTTAGTATCTGTTGGGATTATTGACTGACTTTGGTCTACACTCCTCTCTTCTGTCTTCCATTCCATATATCTATTTCTTTCTCTCTCTCTCTATTATTCCCTCAACACATACTCCGACAACAGTTCCTTTCAACGATAAGATAAAAGATTTATTAATAAAAACTATGTCTGGTGTATGTATGGATATTGTCTATGTAGTTGGTATGTTCTTCTAGTGTGGATGCCAGATAAGATGTTGATAGATAGTCTCCGTGGTTTCTCTCGTCTCTTCTCTCAGCTAGAGTACAGGACATTACATAGATACAACGGAATGATCTCACCCTGACAGCTCCGTCTGCTTGAGTCTGTAGATATATCCGTTTTTTGTAATGAAAAAATGTTCACCACTGTATGAATGTATTTAACCCGATCACCATATGCTGTCAGCTTAAACGGAATGGTCTTTCTTATCTTATAGCGTTCTTAATTCCATCCTGGAAAACACATCGAGTTTCTGGTATTCTATTTTTGACCTGTACAAGTTCTACACTGGATAGTTCTTAATGGGTATAGTCACTTTGTATGCACCTTGCAACTCTTCGATACTGAGTCATTTGAGTTTTTCTATTAGTTTAAATGATCTCTATTTTCCATTCTCTGTCCTCCTTGCTTCTTACTATGAACAGGCTGTTCTTTCCTTTCTTATGCACAAGTGTCGTGCTTTATTACTTTAAAGTGCTTTCTTGTGCTTTATCAACACTGGGTGATCTTGACCACAGCCATCTGTGTTATATCTTAGTTGATAAGCCCCTCACTGGTATGGAAACCTGTGTGATATACATTTAATAATGAGATCTGTGTCTGCTTCCTCTTCTCTCCTATGTGAGTGTCTTTTCCTCCAGCCGAAATGAAAAGGCTTCCGAAAAAACCCACTCTGACATAGGATAGAAGATTCACCTAACGTCTATACTATTCCTACTAATAGAAAGCAATGTTAAATGCACTTCACGCACATCTATATTCCTATGCTAAACTATACTCTAATATATTAATACCTTATAAACATCCTAGTCTGAATTGGGAGTACTAATGCACAATAGATACACAAACGTTCATCCGAACGCAGCACAACCCTTTACATAATCCTTCTCTCCCGAAACCTCAGAAACACACTCTCTCGACACAAAGACGTAGCCACTCTTTTATAGGTCATCTTTGCCGCATAGTCCTTGACATTGCTGGACACCTCACATCCAGACTTTATTATCATTGTTAGTGGAAAATTACAGCTCTGAACCGTTTCACATCCATACCGCAATCTGCTGTCCAATAATACTGTCTGCCTTTGTCGCAAACCAATTTTTCCACTCGACAGTTTACTTGGGCGGTTAGCGGCCCCTTCTGTCTTGACCTATAAACACCTGTCTGGTCAACCCGTTGTTTGTTACCCTTACTGCTTCGTTTGTTAACCCTTCTTCTACCTGGGTGGTCGGTGTATACAGTCGTCTATCTGGGAATCATTAACTCTCAGTATTTCACGACATAGGCCCCCTCTTAAGAGATTAGACCGCGTCGAATCTTTCTCACTGTAGGTTTGATTCCCATGATCCACAATCCTAGTCTTCTTCCTCCGGATCTGGATGTCTGGATAAGAAATCTGCTCATACCTTCTCCTTACCAAGGATGTATTCCATTGTGAAGTCCAGTTGCAGCAACAACGTCCATCACATCCACCGTGCGTTGAGCTTCTGCGAAGTAGCTATTAACATCACGTGTTGATGATATGATTGGATCCTCACATGGCTCATCTCATTATCCAGTAGGCGCTCTAATTGACACCCTACTATACTACTCACGACTGAAACTAGTGTTGGTTCCTCGCTCCTGTACGTCCGGTCGACCTACTTTCGACTTGCGTCAGCGACGGCTCACAATACAGACGGATTGTCCCATCCTGATTGTAACACTGCTTCCATGTCCTCTTGGTTTCCCCCGGCTTTGCCTCTGGGGATGTTTCGCCTCGTCCTCGTTGGACCGAGTCGTCTTTCCCAAACCTCCTGGACTTTTGCGTTTTTTGCTGTGCTTGTTTCTATCGTTTGTTGCTGTACTTGATTCTATCGTTTTTTGCTGTGCTTGTTTCTACCACTTTATGCTGTTCTTGTGTCTATCGTTTGTTGCTGTGCTTGTTTCTATCGTTTGTTGCTTTACATGTTTCTATCGTCTGTTGCTGTGCTTGTTTCTATCGTTTGTTGCTGTACTTGATTCTATCGTTTTTTGCTGTGCTTGTTTCTATCGTTTGTTGCTGTGCTTGTTTCTATCGTTTGTTGCTGTTCTTCTTTCTATCGTTTGTTGCTGTTCTTGATTCTATCGTTTGTTGCTCTACTTGATTCTACCGCTTGTTGCTGTTCTTGTTTCTACCGTTTTTTTGCTGTGCTTGTTTCTATCGTCTGTGGTAGTGGTAACGTCGACGTCTTGGCTTAGAGGTTAGTGGCACGCAATTTGACAATTCCGTGCTATACCGGGTCAAGGATTGGAAATCAGCCGCCGGCGATTTGGAAGCAAGTCGCTTTGCGTTGATTTCAGTGCAACGAGGCGTCGGTCGTTCTGAAATATTGGGCGACTAAAAAACAACATTGCATGTCATTTGCAGGACGTTGCCATCAACCCCAGACCCGTGTTGTCTGTTTGTGTGTTTGTGATTTACTGGGACATTTTACGTTCCCTTGTTTGCCAGTACTTCCTGAACGAGACCTCAACATTTAAGCCCAACTAACCAGCGTGTGAAACGGACTCACCAAGCCGTGGTGAGAAAAGAGAGATTAAGGCGGTTAAATCTCTTAGCCACGCCAACCTCTGATGACAAACTACAGAACTTAAAATTGCACAGTAAATCACAAACTACTGAACTTAAAATTACCCAGTTAATTGCAAACTATTGATCGTAAAATTGCCCAGTTAATTGCAAACTATTGAACGGAAAATTGTTCAGTTAATTGCAAGCTATTGAACGTAAAATTGCTCAGTTAATTTCAAACTATTCAACATAAAACTGTCCAGTTAATCGCAAACTATTAAACGTAAAATTGCCCATTAATCGCAAACTATTGAACGTAAAGTTGCCCAGTAAATTACAAAATTTAATAAATGCTGAGGTTGTTTGCAGATTTATGTAATGGACATGCAACTAGCTGGTAGTGGTCACATCTGCTGTGGTCTTGATGACAGCGGCTATGATAATGATGACAGCATATATACGGGTAAGGGCAGCAGCTGATGTAATAAAAATGATGATGAAGTAGTAGTGCAGGCAGATGTTGTACTGATGAAAGCAGCTGTAAGAACATTGCCAGCAGCTTTAGTGGGGATGAAAGCAAATATGATAGTACTGACAGCAGCTGTAGTGGGGATGAAAGCAAATGTGGTAGTACTGACAGCAGCTACAGTGGTGATGAAAGCAAATGTGATAGTACTGACAGCGGCTGTAGTGGGGATGAAAGCAAATGTGGTAGTACTGACAGCAGCTGTAATGGGGATGAAAGCAAATGCAATTGTGGTGATGAAAGCAATTGTGGTAGTACTGACAGCAGCTGCAGTTGTGATGAAGGCAGCTATGGGTACGATGACAGCACAATATCGATAGTGACAGCACTATTGCGATAATAAAAGCAGTTGTAGTTGTGAGGAAAACAGCAGTGTCGGGGATGATGATGATGTTAATATCATATTTTTATCTTCTCCACAGTTAACCACGTGAAAACTCAGGATGGTTCCAGAGCTGGCCAACTTCAACAATACTTAAGAGCGCCAGATGTGCTCACCACTTACAGAATCATATACGTTCAGTCAACGATGTAGCCGGATTCTCACAATCCGCCATCACAGCAAAGGCTACTGGCTACCTACGATGATACATAAATAGAAGCCAGCACACAGCACCACAGCACAATGGCAGATCCTGCAGATCACAAGCCCAGCGTTGGCAACGTGGCCGAGCAGTCTGCATTCATTACTATTGAAAATATCAACAGCAGCAGCAGCAGCATCCTTAACGATAACAACTTCTTCATCAACGGAACTCTCAGTTCTACCACTGCCAAAGCCAATCTCAGCTTCGCGGAATCCTATGATGTTCCTACCGGTCTGATATGCCTGCTGGCCTTCCTGTACGGGTCCATCTCTTTGCTTGCGGTCATCGGCAATGGCTTGGTCATTCTTGTGATTGTGAAGAACAGTCGAATGCACACAGTGACGAATATATTCATAGCCAACCTAGCAGTTGCTGATGTGATTATCGGTTTGTTTTCCATACCTTTCCAGGTGAGAGACATTGATAAGATGTATTTAAAAGCATCTGTGCTTGTATATATGTTTATGTACGTTGGTACATGTGTCCATTTATTTGTCTGGCGATATGTCATCTGGTTGTTTGTGTGTTCGCCTCTGTACGTGCTTGCTTTATCTGTTTACATATGTATTCATGTATGTCTGGCTGTTCAATGTTGACAGAATGACTGTTGTGCCTGTCTATGAGATAGACACATGGTACAGTAAAGTCAGGTCTTACTCAGATATGACTGAGCTATCGTATGACAGTAGTCGGTACTACTGCTTTCCGATAGCTCCACATGTTAGGCGGCTTTCACCAAACCCGACACCCCACATTGTGCCAACGTCTTTGGACGAAGGATCGCAGTTGGGAGAGTGCAAGCCTTATTCTGGTGTGAGGAAATGTAACCTAAAGATTAAATGTCAAGGCAGGACTGACCAAGCCCTAAGCCTTGTTCGACAACTGGTCTAGCATGGAAGCTCCGACAGGCCGACAGTTAGAGTATTGCTTTGTTGGTCCGGCAGAATCTGTAACTTGTCTTGTTCAAGATGTATTGGTGTTACATTTATTCTGGAGTAAACTAGGCAGGCAAACAGAGGGATCATGCTGCATCGGCAACACATGGTCTCTAAATTCAGCCCAGACTTTGTACTTTGGAGAGGTTTAACTCCATTATTACAAAATATCGTCTGTCAAGACGTCAAGGTGCCAGGCATAGAACAGAGACTCAGTCAGTTACCATAAGTTAGTACGTGGTTTTAGGTTAATTAATTGGTCAATGCGTGTGTGTGTGTGTGTGTGTGTGTGTGTGTGTGTGTGTCTGTGTGTGTGTGTATGTGTGTGTGTGTCCACTTTCTCTTCCTATCTGTCTCCCTCTCTCCCCCACCAAACTTCTCTCTCTCTCACTATTTCTCTTTCTCTCCATTACTCTGTCCCACCCACCCTCTCTCTCTCTCCATTACTCTGTCCCACCTCTCTCTCTCTCTCCATTACTCTGTCCCACCTCTCTCTCTCTCTCCATTACTCTGTCCCACCCTCTCTCTCTCTCTCTCCATTACTCTGTCCCACCTCTCTCTCTCTCCATTACTCTGTCCCACCTCTCTCTCTCTCTCTCCATTACTCTGTCCCACCTCTGTCTCTCTCTCTCTCTCTCCATTACTCTGTCCCACCCCTCTCTCTCTCTCTCTCTCTCTCTCTCTTTCTCTCTCTCTCTCTCGCTATTTCTCTCTCTCTCCATTACTCTGTCCCACCTTTCTGTCTCTCGCTCTCTCTCTCTCTTGCTATTTCTCTCTCTCTCTCCTTTATTATGTCCCACCTCTCTGTCTCTCTCCATTACTCTGTCCCACCTCTCTCTCTCTCTCTCTCTCTCTCTCCATTACTCTGTCCCACCTCTCTCTCTCTCTCGCTATTCTCTCTCTCCATTACTCTGTCCCACCTCTCTCTCTCTCTCTCTCTCTCTCTCTCTCTCTCTCTCTCTCTCTCTCTCTCTCTCTCTCAGTGCCAAATATTTCTTCTACATGAAATAGTAACCAAGTTATTGCTTGACTCTGTTTTATCAATCTCATTACGATCCTGCTCTATTCAGAACATCCCCAAAGATTAGTCGGGAACAAGCAGCATTAACAACAAAATCAGGGAAAAGTTCCTGGTCAGTTTCAGACAGAGTGATCAGTCGTTACACTGAATGGAAAGACTTTCCACGGGAGTATAATGCAAATCTGTGCCTGAACTGCAGAACAAGAACATCCAGAAATAGAGCAGTTTCTCGAAGATCTACTCAAAACTATGCCAACACTTGAATAAGAAGACACGAAGTTCATAATCGGGATTTCAAAGCTAGAGTTCTTAAAGGAAGTGTTGGAAATGTTGTCGGTCCCTTTTGATTTAAAAAAAAAGAAAATTGCATGACCGTTGCAGGATGTTACAATCAACCCCATGTTTATTTTCTAAGCAGTTGTACCTTCAGTTGTTTGCCACTGTTTTCTGAACGAAACGAGCAATCAGTGCCAGTGTAGGGATTGAATCCCCTAATCCGCAACCAGAGCACTGGAAGTTGAAGAGCGAGCTCTTTTATCCTTTCGGCCATGCCGACATATCCCTTTGGATTGGTAGAACTCAATAAACGCGTGCGAGCATTGATAGAACGGAGCAAGGAAGCTTCTGTCATCTCATCACCGTAGTTCCACAACCACCAGAGGGGAAGCTGCGCCTGGGTAAATTCTAGTGGACAGAATAAGAAATCACCTAGATGATGGATTGATGCAACAAGAGGAAGTAAAAAAAAAACAGTTGTTTATTGATACAACAATAAGAAGTAAAAATCAGTTATCTTTTGTTACAGCAATAGGAAGTTTAAAAAAAAAACAACCTAGTTACCTATTCATAAAATAATAGGAAGTAAAATGACAGATATCTGTTGATACAACAATCAACCAATCAATCATGTGCCACGCCGGAAAGTGTGGGCGGTCATGACTCGTCATTTCACTCGATCACCAGAGTCGTGGATCAGCTCAGTGTTCCTGTCTCGTCCATGCCATGTGGCCAAGCCATCCAGGTATTTACTTCTCGGTCTTCCCCTTGGTCTGTTCCCTTCGATCTTGTCAGTTGTCACTAAGTTTCCATTTCTTCTCATAATATGTCCAAAAAATGTTGACTGTCTACGTCTAATTTCTCTAATCAATTTACGATTTTCATTTGTCTCCTGTAGTACTTAGTCGTTGGTTTTACTGTCTGTCCATGCTATTCTTTGCATTTTCCCCAGAACCACATTTCTGCAGCCATCAGATGTTTCTCAGCATGACTGCTCATTGTCCAAGTTTCACATCCATACAAAAGATACAACAATATGAAGGAGGAACAAACACAAATACAGTTATCGATTGATACAACAATAGGAAGTAAAAGACAGTTAACTATTCATAAAATAATAGGAAGTAAAAGACAGTTAACTATTGATTCAACAACGGCCGCTCAGCGAAGTTGAACTGCACTGATAATGTCTTGAGCACGGTCGGACGAAGGTTCGACCCCGACGCTCATCGCCGGCGAAGTGAGGGAAAGATTGGCCACCTGTTCTTCTGAGCATTCAGGACTACACAAAATGATGGTCTTATCATATCACCGACGCAAAGCAGAACATCGCTTCCGGAGAAATGGAATTGTTAAATTTTACGTCGGCATGTGAAGAATGTTGTCAAGAAAATTGAAATGAATAACGTGAGTGTGGTCATATTCTGTAGTACTTGTAATTTTACGTCCCCAAGTCAAGGACGAGAAGTCAACATTTTAGTCCCACTGACCGGTATGGGGATTAAACCCGCTACCTCGGCATAAGCACACTGGAAGTTTAAGAGCGAGCGTTCTTATCTATTCGGTCATGCTGACCTCCGTTGCATTTACTTAAAATATGGGATAAAGGGCAAGGGCATCGGGTTCATTGCACGGTGATTAACCTCATGCAGCTGTGTGTCTCTCAGCAGAGCAGCTACCCGCCAGCCCAAAGTGTCACACAGAGCACGACCTACGTAGCTCCTGCGAGAACACCCGCGGTGGCCAAATAAATCTGCGCTCGTGAACCCAATGACGGAGTCGAAGAACAAACACACGACATGATGAGAACGAAGCTGGCTGTTTAACCTCTTCGCCACGGTGTCCATCCATCATGCGCCATGCCGATAAGCGTGGGCGGTCATGTTTTGCCATCTCACTCGATTACCAGAGTCGTGGTTCAGCTCAGTGTTCCTGTATCAACCATGTCAAGTGGCCAAGCCATCCAGGTATTTACTTTTCGGTCTTCCCCTTGGTCTCTTCCCTTCGATCTTGCCAGTTGTCACCAAGTTTTCCAAGCCATTTCTTTTCATAACATGCCCAACAAATTTTGACTGTCTACGTCTAATGACTCGAATCAATTTACGATCTTCATTTGTTTCTTGAAGGACTCGTTCATTGGTTTTTCTGTCTTTCCATAGCATTCTTTGCATTTTCCTCAGAAACCACATTTTCACAGCCATCAGATGTTTTTCAGCTTGACTGCTCATTGTCCACACTTCACATCCATACAAGAGTAAAGGTTCTATATAGCACTTCAACACTCTTTTTCTCGTTTCAATTGATATCTTTTTATTAGTCAGTATGTTTTTCATCTTGCAAAAGGCTACCTTTGCAATATCAATTCTTGTTCTAATCTCTTCTAGGCATTTCCCATCAGATGTTATGACTGTTCCGACATAACTGTACCGATTAACTTGCTTAAGAGTATGCCCATTTACTCGAATACCACATTGTGATATTTCCTTCTTCCCAGTGACGACCATAATCTGTCTTCTTACTATTCAATTCTAACCCTAGTTGCTCACTGTGTGCAACAACAGCATCTACTAAATGTCGCAGGTCCTGTTCATTGTCTGCAATCAAGACTGTATCATCTGCATATCTAATGTTATTGATGTATCTTCCCCCAATGTTGATTCCTTCCATGTCTTCTATATTTCTGAAAATATTTTCACTGTACAGGGGAAAAAGATCTGGAGATAATACACATCCCTGTCTCACACCTCTTTTAATAGGCTGATATTGACCTACATCGTTATCAATTCTGATGGCAGCTTGTTGTTTCCAATTTATGTTCTTCACAAGTCTAAGGTCTTTTCCATCAATTTGTAGATCTTCAAGCATCCTTATCATGCCGACATGTCTCACTTTATCGAAAGCCTTTGTGTAGTCAATAAAGCAAAGATATAGATCTTTGTTTACTTCTATAGAACGTTCACTTACTGTTCTCAATATATACACAGCATTTACTGCCTTCTGTAAACCCACATTGTTCTCCTCTTGTTTCGGGTTGTATTCTCTTCCTAACACTTTGCATGATAATTCTCAGTAAAATCTTCGTGATGTGCCTCATTATACTAATTTCTCGATGTTGATCACATTCCAAGGCTCCTGATTTCTTCGGGATTGTAATAAATATAGAATTACATAATTCAGGAGGTATATCTCCAGTATCATATATTGCGTTGAGCAGTCTGGTGACTTGGTCTATTCCATATACTTCTAAGGCATTGATCATTTCTATTGTGATGTTATCTGTACCCGGATTCTTGCCAGTTTTCATATGTTTAAGAGCATTCTGAACTTCCATCGTCAGAATTGATGGTCCTTCATTATTATTCCGATGATCCTATTGTTCTTCTCTTGTATCATCATAAAGGTCTTTCACATAATTTGACCACGCATGTAAAATCTGATCTTTTTCTATTATGATTTTTCCATCTTTGGTTTTTAGGAAACCCGTTGTGTGTGTTCTTTTGTTAGTGATGTCATTAATTCTTTTGTGCATTAATTTGGTATTCCGGGTGATGTTTTGGTTTTCATTTTCCTTGCAGTTTTCCTCAAGACATGTTTCCTTTGCCTCTTTGCATAGCTTCCTAATGTTCCTGTGAATCTCTTCATATTTTTCCCTGTTATTTTTGTTATTTCTTCTTATTTCCATGATTTTTAAGATGTCTTCGTCATCCATTGCTTGCGTCCTATTATCTTTATTTTTGGGATAGTTGTTTCTGCAGCTTGGTTGACTGATTTTTTAAATATTTCCCATTGGTGATTGACATCTTGAGATAATATTTTCATTTCGGACAATCCATCAGATCTTTTCTTTACCTCTACATTGAATTTATCTTTTATCTTCTCACTCTTCAGTGCCCGCAGATCGAATGTTGTGCTTCTTGGTGTATATTTGACTTTCTTTAATTTTATGTGTATCTTGCTTAAGATTAATCTATGCTCGCTGTAGCAGTCTGTGCTTGGTATATGTTTTGCGACTTTTAAGGCATTTTGAAATCTACTATTTATGAGAATGTAATCAATCTAATCTTTTTTATCTTATGATCAGGACTCCTCCATGTCCATAATATCCTTGGGTGCTGTTTATATCAGATGTTTCCAATAATCACATCATGCTCTTTTGCCCACTGCTCAAGTCTGCAACCTTTTTCATTCTGTTGCCCTAGTTCATACTTGCTGACTATGCATCCGTCCTGTTGATATCCAGCTTTTGCATTCCAGTCACCCATTATGATATTTACTTCAGAATTCTTACATTTCTTGAAGCCATTCTCTAAATCATTATAAAATTCATCAATGCTGTTATCACTACTATCTGCTGTTGGTGCATAAACTTGTATGACGTTGGCATCAACAGGTTTGCCACATAACTTCACCAGTAACACACTGTCTGATACAGTCCAATATCATTTGATCAATTTTGATCTCTCTGTATCCATTATAATTGCTACTCCTCGCTGTTGTTTCTCTCCTCCAGAATAGATTATTCTATATCCCTCAGATGTTATAATGCCCATTCCTGTCCATCTGGACTCACATATACCTAACAGGTTAATATTTAGTCTTCTCATTTCATTCTTAATGTTATCAAATTTTCCATCCCCACTCATAGTTCTTACATTCCAAGTTCCTACTTTCAATGTTGATACTCTTTTGCACTCAGTCGCCTGCTCACGGTCTGGAGTCACCTGGTGCACATGACTACCCCTAACGGGCGAGCCTGCTCCTATGGAGCACCCATTTACGCCGTTTCTCTGATTATCGATATGTTTGCAATACATAATATTCTTGGCATCTGTAAAGAAGGTAATTTGCCATTGCTTTCGTTCCTAGCAGTGACCAGACTGGTCGATAACCGTAGCCATTGTCTCCCAAAAAAGGAGATCCTCTGCCTACCGTCATGAAGCTGGAGACCATAACCTACAACTATTGTTGGCTGCTCTTCAACTTCATCCACCACCTGCACCCTTGGCTTCACGTAACCATGATCGGGGGGCTAAGCGGGTACTCCACCTTGCCCAAGGGTGTCCCGTAGGCTAGCGTAGGGAAGAAGGCACATTACCTCTCCTTTGATAAGGAACACCCCTACCCCGCCACCATATTGCCACGGTGTTCTCCGAGGTTAATAACATGAACTTAAATGCGGACCACAGGTCGGCTTCTCTGGCTGAGGGATTTGGTGCACGCAGTGTCACAATTCTCCGACATACCTGGTAGCGGGTTCGAATTTGAAAGCTGATTGCTGTGCATGTTATGAACAGCCGCCGCTCAAAATGCACTGGTAACATCATCACCAAGTGCCATGCCAGCTGATGTAGGTGTTCATGACTCGCCACTAATCTCGGTCTTTGGTTTTCTGGATAAACTCTGTTGATGGTATTCCTCCATGCCATCATCTCAATCCATCCAGCATAATTTCTCTTGGTATGCCTCTGCCTCACTTCCCCTCAATCTTTCCAGTTGTCACGGTGTTCTCTGATGGCTCTCTTCGCATCACATGACCAAAGAAAGCTGTTTGTCTCTTTCTTATTGTTGTATGTAATGTTCTTGTTTCATTAGTCTTCTTTCAAACAATTGTTGTTAGTTACTCTGGCAGTCCAACGAATTCTCAACATTCGTCTCAGGAATTACAACCCTGTTGCTTCCAAGTCCTTCCTAATTTGTTCGTTTACACTCCAAGATCATACAGCAAAATATGTTCTTTATAGCACTTCAGCACTCTTTCTCACATTTAATGATACTGTCTTATTGCATAATATATTCTTTACTTTTTTTAATGCAGCTTTTGCTTGCCCTATTCTGCTCTTAATCTCTGTTGTGCATCTTCAATCTGATGTTATTAATGCCCCTAGGTATTTAAAATTATCCACTTGGTTAATGTTTCCTTCTTTTTACATTTCTCATTTTGGTGTCACCTTGTGTGTGTGTGTGTGTGTCTGTGTATGTGTGTAAGTGTGTGTGTGTGTGTGTGTGTATGTGTGTGTGTGTGGTGAATTACTAAACGTAAACTTTTCTAATAAATCACACACAACCAGTAAATGCTGGGGTTGATTGCAAAGTTATGTAAAAGGACACGCAGTTGACTTTGTATTTTAAAATATAAGACAGCGTTTTGTCAAAACGTTTCAACCTGTTTCTTGTTCTTCTGATGACCAATACTCATATTCCACTAAAGATGTCTGTTCAATCTTGCAGTTCCAAGCTGCCCTTCTGCAACGATGGGTCTTGGCCGACTTCATGTGCTCCCTGGCTCCGTTTGTCCAAGTGGTCAGCGTGAACGTCAGCATCTTCACCCTGAGCGTCATCGCCGTTGACCGCTACATCGCCGTCATACACCCATTCAAAGCCGGATGTTCCAAAAAGTCGGCCGCCATTATCATTAGCGTCACCTGGGCCGTTGGGATAGGGGTAGCCGTTCCAGTTCAGCGATTTTACTGGGTGGATTATATTCCCGACGGCAACAGTTTCATCCCCTGGTGCACCATACATCCGCCGGAGGCCTGGACAGAATTTTCAGAGTACTATACAATGCTGCTGGTGTGTGTTCAGTACTTGCTGCCGCTGGTGATCATAACATTCTGTTACTGTAGGATTGCCTGGCACATTTGGGGATCTAGGCGTCCAGGCGCTCATGTTACCACCGAGGATGTCAGGGGCAGGAACAAGAGGAAGGTGAGTTTTCTGTTTAATTAAGCGTGGAATCTTGTTCAGTTTGACTGCATTCGAAGTGAATCTTTAGTATGTTTGCGGGATATATGAGATGAGGTGTTACATTCTTCTTTTCAGATGCATCGAAAACGGACAAGTAATTATACTACTATGTTACAACAACCGAGATCAAGTGATGGCTGTAGTCATTTAACACATAATACCACTCGGGGTTCAATCCTCAAAGTGAAATAATTGTATTTCTCCTCCTTTTCTTCTCCCTCTTATTTTCCCTCTCTTCGTCCTTCTACTTTTTCTTGTTCTTGTTGTTGTTCTTCTTGTTGTTGCTCTTCTTATTGTTCTTCTTATTCTTATTCTTGTTCTTGTTCTTGTTCTTCATCTGTTGTTGTTGTTGTTCTTCTTCTTTTTCTTCTTCTTCTTCTTCTTCTTCTTCTTCTTCTTCTTCTTCTTCTTCTTCTTCTTCTTCTTCTTCTTCTTCTTCTTCTTCTTCTTCTTCTTCTTCTTCTTCTTCTTCTTCTTCTTCTTCTTATCCTCCTCCTCTTCTTCTTCCTCCTTCTTCTTCTTCCTCTTCTCATTCTCTTCCTCTTTCTCATTCTTCTTCTTCTTCTTCTTCTTCTTCTTCTTCTTCTTCTTCTTCTTCTTCTTCTTCTTCTTCTTCTTCTTCTTCTTCTTCTTCTTCTTCTTCTTCTTCTTCTTCTTATCCTCCTCCTCTTCTTCTTCCTCCTTCTTCTTCTTCCTCTTCTCATTCTCTTCCTCTTTCTCATTCTTCTTCTTCTTCTTCTTCTTCTTCTTCTTCTTCTTCTTCTTCTTCTTCTTCTTCTTCTTCTTCTTCTTCTTCTTCTTCTTCTTCTTCTTCTTCTTTTCACGTCATTCTCATCCTCCTTCTCATCCTCCTAATCATTGTCACCCTCCTAATCTTTCTCATCCTCCTTCTCCTTCTGATCTTCCTTCTCCTTTTCTTTCTCCTCTTCTTGTACAATAAACAATTGATGTACGAAAGATTAGTGATTGGAAGGGCCGAATGTAAGACGGGTCTGCGAGCCCAATTTGTGATCTTTACCAAATAAATGTCTTTCGTTCGTGTGTGCGTACCTATTCCTCTTCCTCAAGCTCTTCTCATTCTCGTTCTACTTGCCCACTAATCCGATCTGAAGATACACTAGAAAGTATGACTCCATAATCCTGGTATTTTAGTAAAGTTGCAGTTGCTTGTATTATTATTTGCTGCTTGGGAGTCTTCGTGGCGAAGTGGTCAAGCCGTTTAACTCGGGCTCTGCAGGTTGTGGGTTTGATTCCTGGCCGCGTCCTTCGGTTCACGAGTTAAATTTTTCGGAGACTCCTGTAGGTCGTCGCTAGAGCTACGGAGTCCGTACTTTGTGCGACGCTTTCCGCGCTGCGGAAATAGACCGAGCCATATGGGATAAAACCCGGTGCAATGAAGTCGACCCTGTCGACTTTTAAGCGACTTTTCTTTTTTTGCTGCTTAGCTGCGTCAACATTACGCTCATATGTCTCTATCTTTCCCTGTCTCTCTTGCCCAGTAATTTCCTACTCGCGGCAAGTTTATCTATACAACCTCTTCTTTTTCCCACCACTATGTTCAACCAAGACAGTTATATAAATAGTTATATAGATCTTGTTCATTATCTGTAATCAATACTGTATCATCCGCACATCTAATGTTATTGATGTTACGTCCCCCAATGATGATTCCTCTCATCTCGTCTAAATGTCTAAACATATTTTCACTATATAGGGAAATAAATCTGGATATATTACACATCCCTGTAGCACACTTCTCTTAATAGACTGACATCGACCTAATTCATTATCGAATTAAGTGCCATGGGATCATAAATCGTCTCATTCAAATGTCCCTTAACTCTCATGGGCTTATAAATCAAACTATAGTTAAAATATCAATACAGTAGTTTTCTTTATGCAACTCACTTTAATCTGACATAGAACACCATATTAACAACTTTTTAGTCATAACTGTGACACTCCCCTACATCCCATTTTTTGCCATCCATTATGTTTGGTCCAAACGTACTTTTTGTTTGGTCTAAATCTGTTATTATGTTTTCTGTCATAGATGTTATGGTTTCTTGGCAAGTTTTGCAGAAGGTAGTTTGCCGTTGCTTTCCTTCTGGGCAGTGACTGTACTAGTCGGTGACCATAGCCATTGTCTCTACTGATGAGATCACTTGAAACGTCACGAAAGTTTGGAGAGAACAATAATGGAGGGGTATATGCCTGGGAAGAGAGGAAGAGGAAGGCCAAAGAGAAGACGGGTCCAAGATGTGGCGGATGATCTCCAGATGGAGATTCCAGATGAAGGTTGTTATGGGAGCGAGGTTCTGCAAAGGACATGCTACTGAATGAATGAATAAATGAATGAATGAAATCTGTTATGAATGCTTCTCGGCAGCTTGTTGTTTCCAATATTTGTTTTTCCGAAGTTGTTCCCATCAAGCTATAGATCTGTAAGCATCTTCATCACGTTGACATGTCTTATCCTACCGCATACATCGGGGCCTGGAAGGTATGGAGACCTAACACTTCATCTGGAGCCGCGGTAGAATAGTTGTAGGACGCTCGACTGTCGGCATGGTTGTAATGGGTTCGTATTCGCACTGAGTCGGATTTGGTGTTTTTTTTAAATTTTAAATGTATCGCTCAGAAAGTCGTGGCGGGCCGATGAGCGTAATCTAGCCTAGGAATCAACATACAGCTGAAAGATGCTGATGTTGACCGCAATATCCTGAAACAGGATGGAAACTCGGGAAAATTGACGTGGGTATCTCAGGTCGATGCAGCCTTAACTGGGTACCAGGAAATTCATTGGAGAGTATAGGTAGCCGGTGTGAGCCACACCACATCACCTACAAAGTGCCCTCGGTTCTAAAACAGAAAAATATGGGTCAAGCTCTTTATGCACAATGCACTTTAAGGCGTATGAAGGAATCCTTCACTTGCCATGTGTAATGTCGCTTAAAAGTCGACAGGGTCGACTTCATTGCACCGGGTTTATCGCATATCGCTCTGTCTCTTTCTGCAGTGCGGAAAGCGTCGCACAAAGTATGAAATCCGTAGCGCCAGCAACGACCCTCAGGAGTCACCGAAAAAATACACTCGTGAAATGAAGGACGCGGCCCGGAATCGAACCCACAACCTTCGGAGCCCGAGTCAGACGGCTTGACCACTTCGCCACGGAGCGTCCCTGTCATGTCATGTATAATCAAAGGGTACTGAGAACATTCATAAAACGAATCAGCCAGATGCCCTTTCCACGTGGGCGCCCGCAAGCGCGCGCTCACACACCTACTCACACGCACAAACACACAGAAACACACATACACACACACACTCACTCACTCACACACACACATACACATGCACACACACGAAAACTCAAGTTAGTGCTGGAGTCCTTCACCCCGTCTTGTGGAGAAGTTATTTAAATGAATTTCACACGATCACGCGTTATTTGTGATTACATCACATCTCAGAGCGTGATGAATTACTTGAATCACACGATGAAGTCCAGTTATGTACATAGATAAGTTATCAGCTGAAACAGAGCCACGTGGCACTGGAGCATACGGCCAGGCCATATGCTAAACAAGTTCACTTGATAAGAACGAAAGAACATGCTTCATTCAGTATGTCAAGCTGTTCTTACATGTTTCTGAGATTTAACTACCGGGTGTTTGTAAAGTCTCACTACACTTTATATGTAGAGCAAATTTGAAAAACGAAGTACATGATGTCATAAAAATGTGCCGCACAGTCCATCGTGAAGCAATAATTATGCAGAGATATGTGCCAATATGCAGAGAATGCCTGTCGTCCGCTGGAGTAATTCTTTGCACTTCACGTAGAATGGTGTTATAAACGGAAGAAATAATGTTTTGCTTTATAAATGGCGGTCGATTCACACGGATGGTTGTTTAAAGATTTATAGCAAGAACTCCCGATAAACATCCTCCTCATCGCATTCCGGTTAAAAACTTGTTGAATCCGTGGAGGACATTTCCAACACCTGTTATAATGAATTCTTCATTAGTACTTTCTAGCTTCCCCAAAACAGCGTTCGACCATAGCAGTAACTATTGTAACTAATTTAATTAATCTTTTGACGCATTTGTTTGATGACATCGTGTGCTTAATGTTTCAAATGTGTTCTACATACAAAGTGCAGTAAGACTTTACACACACCCGGTATATGGGTGTCTCTAGGTATCGTGTGGTTTCATATCTGAGGGGTAACTTGAAGGTGTATGGTTGGTACTTGCCTGCCAAGACAGTTGTTCGTGTTCAAACCCACCAGGATATTTTTAGCTGTATTCTCGCACTATCTTGAGATTTTGTTTTGTTTTTGTTTTTTTTGCATATCCTTTACAGGACATCGCTCTCAACACCAGCATCTTTCAGCTCTATGTTGATTTCTTGGCAAGATTACGCTCAGTAGTTTGCCATTGCTTTCTGAGCGGCCGGCTCACATACCCTGTGAGTTACCGATGCGATTCGAACCACCGCTGATTCTCACGGTCATCATGTCGCAGACGAGAGTATACGAGATTACGGAGAAAAGTCATAACCTCTAAGCCACGAAGCCGTTAGACTATAAAAAAAATGAATTTGTACGAGCAACTGCATCGATGTAACTAGTAACTTGAAGGTATACGGTTCGATTCTCAAACAGACATTTCACCGTCCTCTACTCACTATATAGAGACAGCGTTGGTGTGGGTGTGTGTGTGTGAGTGTGTGTGTGTCAGGTTTATGGTTGCATGTGTGACGTCGATTCTCAAACAGACATTTCACCGTCCTCTACTCACTATATAGAGACAGCGTGGGTGTGGGTGTGTCTGTGTGTGTGTGTGTGTGTGTCAGGTTTATGGTTGCATGTGTGACGTATGCTATTTGAAATGTGTATAGTGTAGTGTGTGCGCACGCTGTACATAATGTTTGTGCAGTGTGTCTGTATTATGTGCGTGATGTGTATCTATGTGTGATTCGTGCGATGTGTGAAGTGTATGCTATATTGAATTCATTCGCGTGCGATTATGGTATATTGTGTTTGTGTGGTACGTGTGAGTGTAGTAATGTCTTGTTTGTGGTGTCAGTGTGATGTGTCTTGAGGTGTGTGTGTGCGTGTATGTGTGTGTGTGTGTGCGCGCGCGTGCGTGCACGCGAGCGTAGTGATACTAGTGTAAAATACCGGAAGATGACATTGACATCAAGTACTGACGAGGAAATATCGTTTCAGAAATCTTACCCTTCTGTGCATTATGTGTATCTGGTAACGAGCAAAATTAATTACACAGAACACTGGAAAATACTGAGGCTATCATAATAAAAGTCAACACAAAAGTATAGGAACTGAATGGCTGTGTTGTATTTTATAAAACCAAAACAACAACAAATTCTTATTCTTCTCCTTCTCCTCCCCTGCCCTCCTACTGCTTCTAATCGATATATATATTTTCGCCATCTCACACGATCACCAGAGTCGTAGGTCATCTCCGTGTTCATGTCTCGCCCATGCCACGTGGCCAAGCCATCTAGATATTGACTTCTCTGCCTTCGCCATGTTCTTTTCCCCTTCAATCTTGCCAGTTGTCACCAAGTTCTGCAACTGATATTTATTTATTTATGAGACCACAATGCGAAATAAATGTTAGCTCTCAAACAGATACACTGACTGCAAGTAGGCAAGCAGACAGCAGTGTTGGTTCTGGCTGCAGACAACGGCATCACAGAGTACGGACGGCATCATGGCTTCCAGGCGACAAATGGACCAGACATAAAAATACAGGGTCTCGCAATCGTTCTCAAATTACCACTTTCAACCTTGTCATTTTGTTTGGGCGCAACTTCTCTCTCTCTCTCTCTCTCTCTCTCTCTCTCTCTCTCTCTCTCTCTCTCTCTCTCTCTCTCTCTCTCTCTCTCTCTCTCTCTCTCTCTCTCCTCCTTCCTCTCTCTCACTCCACACACACTCACTCACTCACACACACACACATACAAACACACCCCTCCCCGGTCTACTTTCCCTCATATATATTATATCAAAAGCGATGGAATGCTGGCAATTAGTGTGGATAAAAACGGCCAATTACAATCGTGATTAACAAGAAAACCTTGCTATTTGGTGTGGTATCTAGAAAGAAAAGCTAAATAGAAACAACTTTACAGAAAGAGGTAATATGTCTGCTTTAGATTTGTTGTTTTATAGAAAGAAAGAAAGAAAGAAAGAAAGAAAGCAAGCAAGCAAGCAAATAAGCAAGCAAGCATAGAGGCAGACAGATCGACATATGCGATAGAGGAGAGTGCGGCAGCCAGAAAACTAAGAAAGATATACTGGTTAATGTTCTTGCCAATCAGACAGTGTCACGAGAAAGCCCAGAGCCATTCACACGTCCGATATGTCGATAGATACACATTCAAGGAGATAATAACAAATGGGGTCGAGTTGTCCAGTCAGATGGTTGGGCAGGAAGGGCACGCTTGTGTGGCCTCACGCGCGGACAGCTGACTGACATAGAGAGAAGCGGAGCTAAACAAAGAAAAGACGCAAGACCACGGGTAAATGTGTTTGACTTGTGTTTAGTGATGAGACTTATTAGCATGCAATTATTCGTTAATAGTTTGTCGTTGTTACAAATTCATGGCAAAGGGTCACCCCATAATACTCCGTTCCTGTGTCAGTGAATATCACAAAAATTGCTTCTCACTGTCCCATTTGAAAAGTGAATAGAAAACAACTCCGACAAACCAACGACACTCACAGGCATGCATGCATAAGGCTGCTGCCAAGAATGGCGACCCAATAGTCCGCCACTAAAATTACAATTCATCGGCGATAGAAGCGGCAGTCATAAGTAAACCAGCAGGTGCACACACATTACTCCATAAGACAAAATCAGCTAGTTCGCCATTTTTCTGCACAAGCAGTTTAGATAACAAACCACCGCGGACAGATGTAATGGCATTTAACGTAAAATCCACAGCTGACAGTGTCGCTCCACGCACTGAACTCAGTAGCTGGGCGACTGAACCATGTACTATCAGTCCAGCATCAGGATATTTAAGTATGCAAACTGTAGCCAGAATGAAAAACACTCAAGAGGCCTTCATAGCTGAGCACCCGTCTGCAAAATTGGACCGGAAGTCCCAGCTATATGCAGTCGATATAAACGGTAAAAATGCTGGTGTTGACAGCGATGTCCTTTAATAGGATATGCGAGAAAAAAGTTTCCCATTGATGTCTGAACTATCGGCTCCCAATACCAACAAGTTAAAACCAGCGAGACACAGTCTGCTGCCAAATTGGTCACCGCTGTGTTTCGAACGCAGGTAAGCAGCATTACGAATCGCGTCCGCAACGCCATCGCCACGGAGTCGGCGAGTCCATAAGTTATTCAACATAATTATGGGGTCGACGTGATTGAGAGGGTTATGCGCTTTAACTTTCTCTTCTGACCACACCGGTCAGCTGGACTTACGTAATGACTTCTCGTCCTTGACTTGGGGATGTGGTTTACAAGTACCCCAAGTGTCGGAGAGGCTTCAGATGATGGCAAGTGACACTGGTAATAGAAACAGCTAACATTCGCGCAAAATACACTACCGCTAGTAGTGTGTGGGTATACTCAGCTCGAGTTAAAAACGACCGAACACCCCCCTCTTCCCCCCCCCCCCGGGCCCAAATTTCTATTCAGTTAGTTATCTATCATGCAATGACTTTTCATCATCACCATCATGTGCCATACCGTAAGCGGAAGCAGTCATGTTTCGCCATCTCACACTATTAGCAGAGTCATCGATAAGCACTGTGTTCTTGTCTCGACTATGCCATATGGCTAAGAAATCCAGATAAGTAGTACTTCTCGGTCTTCTCCTTGTTCTTTTCCCATCAATCTTGCCAGTTGTCACCAAGTTCTCTAGTTTAATTCTTCTCATAATGTCCAACATATTTTGACTGTCTGCGTCTTTTCAGGTAGTGTGATTTTTTTTCCAATACTTTCCTTTACCTTTAAGCGAGGTTGAGAGTAGACAGTGAGGGAAGTGAAGAGTTACTGGCCTTGACTAGAGCTGTGATTATGTAGAGTACCCTTGACAGAGTCTATTCATCTCTTTCTTGTCCCGTTTCCAGCCGTATAACCAAATCTTCTTTGCTTGTTGACACAACGGGCTAACTGATTGGGGTTTATTCTCATAAGACGCCGGAACCACTTCATTTCCCGTTCCCGCCAAGAAGACACAATGAGCAACCTAAAGCAGCGACAGCTTGATGTGTTTCACAATGTAACTAAATTTGCCCCATGTCTCAAGTCTTGTTGAGACCTTCGTGAAATCATGCTTATTCTCAATATGTATATGGTTGAAGCGCGATGCAGTACTCCATCTACATTCTACAGACTACTCATCAGCTAGCGACATCATGACTTCAAGCGGACAAAACTGACTGCAGCCATGTTGATCAAATGGAGAAGAGAGATTAAGAAGTCAATACTGTGAACCTTCTAGATTTAAGTTGCCAACTGGTCGCAGAAACAGACCGGATGAACATTCAGGAAGGAAATCTTTAAATATCTGCAATTACGAAAATGGAACGAACTATTGGAAAAGAGCTATTGAAAAGGACCGTCCGTACTCGGTTATCTAACGAGCGAAGAGTAATCTTTCCATTCCAGACACGTTATTTCCAGTCAAGGTTGCTACTTGTAAGTAGTACAAGTTAAGATGAGTTGAGATGTGTCAAGGCCCTACATCACAGCACTCTATGCGCTTCGTCCTCATCTTCAAGAACCAGGGAAAACTCCCAATACTAATGGCACCATTTGCAGTCTGCTTATTTGTCCGCCTGAACTTTCCTGGGAGTACTGAGTGTCGGCCAGAACCACTAGTCCCTCCCTGCGCCACCATTCTCTCCAGGCTATAATGGTAATGATGGTCTCAGTTTCTTGTTAACACAGAGATGGTTGATTGGATTTTCTGTTCTGAGGTCTGATGATACATACACTGCTTCTTGTATTTCTTTATGTTGAAAAACACTTCCTCTTATCACACACCGATTCACTGTGCAAACTATTGGTGAATAATTCTCCATGTTCGTATGCAACTCCTTAGTCATGTTTCGCCATGATTTCTTCCTAAGCCGAGTTATCCGATCTTATGTTGGCATTCAAGTCACCAGTCAAAATGTTGATATTGCTTTATCTTTGATTACATTGAAGGTTTTATGTATAATTCCCCCATGACTGTTGTATCCTTATCATTGTAGACGAGTACCACTGTATCACATTTACGTACACCTGTCGGTGGTTTTAAATGTTACGGTTGTTATTCTAAAACTCACGGCTTCCCACTTTACTAGTATTTTCTCTTCCGTTTTAAAAATCACATTAGGATCACTCCTATATTATTTTTTCTCTGCATGTCATGGGATCAGCGCCGTTTCATCTGTGTTTAGAAGCTTTTTACTTGCCTCATTTCACCTTGGTTTGCATATTCCCAAATCCAAATGCAAATATTATACCATTTTATATCCCCTACCACGTTTTCTGTTTCCCATTTCATGAGAAGTTCTAAGATTTCAGGCGCAAATGCTGTATATGTTTCTAGGCGGTAGAGGTTGAGTGGGTGATCCAGACTCCTTACAGCTTTCTCGGTATCCCATAATATCTCTTCTAGGAGAAGAGCCTCGTTTCAGCTTTGTTGGCTGATTTATTTTTCTGTCCTTTTATTTATATTGGTCCATGGGTCGTTAGAGCTATCGTTTTCCTACAGGTTAGATAAGTTAGTCCTATCTCATCCTTCTTAGTCGCCTCTCACGACAAGCATGGTAGGTTATAGCTACTATTCGTTGCTTACGACATACATGGTAGGTTATAGTATTGCTACTATTCGTTGCTTACGACATGCATGGTAGGTTATAGTATTGCTACTATTCGTTGCTTACGACATGCATGGTAGGTTATAGTATTGCTACTATTCGTTGCTTACGACATGCATGGTAGGTTATAGTATTGCTACTATTCGTTGCTTACGACATACATGGTAGGTAATAGTATTGCTACTATTCGTTGCTTACGACATACATGATAGGTTATAGTATTGCTACTATTCGTTGCTTACGACATGCATGGTAGGTTATAGTATTGCTACTATTCGTTGCTTACGACATGCATGGTAGGTTATAGTATTGCTACTATTCGTTGCTTACGACATGCATGGTAGGTTATAGTATTGCTACTATTCGTTGCTTACGACATGCATGGTAGGTTATAGTATTGCTACTATTCGTTGCTTACGACATGCATGGTAGGTTATAGTATTGCTACTATTCGTTGCTCACGACATACATGATAGGTTATAGTATTGCTACTATTCGTTGCTCACGACATACATGATAGGTTATAGTATATTACTACTTCCGTTATAGGCCCGGGAACAGATGCATGGAGCGCTGATTGGTCTATAAAAATATGGACCTACTACATATACTTGACCGAGTATCCACCGGGATAAGTGGACAACTCTGCAGCAGAGCAGGGTACTCACTTGTACCGTTTGTCCTGACAGTTCCCGTGTGGATGTAAAAGTCAAAGGGAAACACCACATTATCCTCCCAAGACTTCATTTCCACATCAAAGAAAAAGATAACACCAAAGTGTGAGATAACAATAGAAAGCTAAATGGATACATTTAAGTACCTAGGAGCAATTATAAAATCAAATGGAAGATGCACGACATAGATTGAGAGCAGAATAGATCAAGCAAAAGCTGCATTTCAGAAGATACAATGCATCTTACGCAGTAAATCACTATCCTTCAAAATAAGAAAAAGAGTGCTTAAAGTTAAATAGAACCTGTTTTTCTGTAAAACAGTGAATTATATAACGTGAATGAACAAATTAGAAAGAACTTGGAAACAACGGAGATGTGGTTCCTGCGACGAATGTTGCGAATACCTCGGAGTAACTAACAACGATTTTCTGGAAGAGACTAATGAAACTAGAACATGATATACAACTATAAAAAAACCACAAGCAACATTCCTTGGTCATGTGGTGAGAAGAGAAGGAACAAGGTGATAACTGGAAAGATTGAGGGGAAGAGATGCTAAGGTTGACCAAGAGAAATGATGCTAGATGGACTGAGACAGTGGCATGGAGGAATATCATCAGCAGAGTTGGTTCAGAACACCAAGGAAAGAGATCTATGGAGAAACATGAACGACTACGCCAGGTGACATAGTAAATGATGATGACCGTATAACAACTGCGTCTCAGTGTGAGAAAATTTGTCATCTAATATTCAAACAAAAGTTAGTTGCATATACTTTAAAGGACGTAGCAGTCAACTTCGGCATTTGTTGGCTGTTTTGTGATTCCTGGGCAAGTCTACGTCCAGTCGTTTGTTTTCTGAAAGACTGACACTCATACCACTGTATGGAAACAAATCTGCTTCCAAATCGCCCACAGCTATGTTCTGAACGCGGTATGCAGGATTACGAATTTGATTCGTAACCCCTTCGCAATAGAGCCGGCTATAGATAGAAAAGAGCATAATCTATATATATAAAGGAGACTGTATGTATGTCAGTTCTTTATGCGTTCGCGAACGGTACATCCGATTGAGATGAAATTTTCTACACATTTTCTTTTCATTCCTGTGCAACTTTCTGTCAGAGTTTTTTAGTTGCTTTTCGACTACTTACTTACTAAAATTTAATATTTCATTTTTCATTATAATTTCTATATAGCAAGGGGACTTAACTCTAGAAAAGTTATTTCAAGGGGCATAACCTTCAATAACATTTCTATATACTTTATAGTCATATTGTTGCATCGTTTTCAAAGATTTATAAATTACTTGTCTATAGTTATTTACAGGCATATGAGTTATAATAAATAATGATATAATCTTTAAAGCATTTTCAACGTTTTCATAAAAACAATGCATAATGCATAACATTGTAACTCATCTTTTTATGCTTAAAGAAGTTATCTACAGTCATGTAGGTGATTTAAAAACAGTTTTCATTAAAAATAATGGATGGTGTGTGGAAGGACATTCTTTTAAGTTACTGTGCGCCAGGAGCTGGGCGAAGCCACGCCGGGTCAGATAGATAGACAGACAGACAGACAGACAGACAGACAGATAGTCGGGAACGGGAGCTTATATGACTACGTATATGAATTAAATGAGATGCTCCCCACCAGGGACTAGGTGAAGCCGGGCCGGGTCAGACAGACAGACAGACAGACAGACAGACAGACAGACAGACAGACTGATAGATAGATAGAACTCCTTCAGGGACTGGGCGAAGCCGGGCCGGTCTGATAGTTGTCAATAAAACAGCTCGCATTTGCGGCATTACCGCCTGTTTGACTCGACGCTGCATACACATTATGCAAGTTCACATCAAAAACTGATTTCGAAATCTAACATACCAGGCAAGAAGAAGAAGAAGAAGAAGAAGAAGAAGAAGAAGAAGAAGAAGAAGAAGAAGAAGAAGAAGAAGAAGAAGAAGAAGAAGAAGAAGAAGAAGAAGAAGAAGAAGAAGAAGAAGAAGAAGAAGAAGAAGAAGAAGAAGACGAAGACGAAGACGAAGAAGAAGAAGAAGAAGAAGAAGAAGAAGAAGAAGAAGAAGAAGAAGAAGAAGAAGAAGAAGAAAATGAGGAGGAGGAGGAGGATGAGGAGGAGGAAGAAGGGGGAAGGAAAGAATGAGGAGGAAGGAAAGAGGAGGGAGGAAGGAGGAGGCAGGAAGGAGGAGGCAGGAATTAGGAAGAACCATTACAAACGTTTCAAATGGAAACAACATAATAGTGGTAAGTTTCACAATCCCCTCCCCCACCGATAAATATCGTACACACACATAGAAAGGTCTTTGCTTAACAAGCCAAATATAGGTCATTATTTCCTGACTACGGATTTTCTAGAAAACTAACAAGACAAAATCATAAAAATGACCTGTTGCAAACATGATAATAAGACCGCCAACAGTATGTGGACGTGTGGCAATGAAACATTCTGTGTGTAAACACAACACAGGTGGGAACAAACATCAAGGTTAACAACTAGACAGATAATAGGAAGCATTGTTCTTTTATTCGTCCAGAGAACAATGCTATGAAATCTATGATATAGTGTGTTTTCGTCATAAAGCAAGAGAACTTGCATTGTTTCATTATGATGTGTGAATGAAATAATGTATAAAAAGAGTGATAGAAAGGCAGAATGTTAGACGGGTCTGCGTGCCAATTTCTTCACCCTTTGAAAATAAAGTGTCTTCGTCCTTTCGTTCGTTCGTTCGGTCATTTTCCTGTACACATTCATCTTTACAGGCAATTCTTTCTGTGTTGCCTTCCTAGAGCTTAACTGTCTCCAGTCTACCTGCGGTCACAACAAAGCCTATTAAGATTGATTGATTGATTGATTGATTGATTGATTTAGGAACCGACATCACAGCATTCGGGGCATTCCCATAAGCACTCCGTCCCCATCCCCAGTAGCCAGCGAAGAGTTCCAACACTAATAGTACCAGTAGCAATCTGATTATATGTCCGTCTCGCCTTTCCTCTGAGTGTCGATCGTCATCCAGGTCCCCTCGTCATCCCTCGCTGTCTTATTCTTGCCAGACCATGGTGATCCATTTGCTCCTCCGAGGTGTACACGTGCTCCCACAAGGCCGCAACCATTCTGCCTTGTCATGCATCAATATTCCACCAAGTTGCCTATTAAGATAGGAGTACGACAGAAATGCGTAATATCTCCAATGCCGGATTCTCCTTCGGGATACCCGAGTTCGAATCCTCGGTAAGGTGTGGAATTTTTATCTGTCTGGAGCAAAAAGAAAACATTAACCTGCACAGTTCGCGGCAACTGCACTAGCCAGGCGGCCTTAATTCCTCACGCTCAAAATACCCCCCCCCCCCCCCACCCCTCTTATACCGCAAGGTACTATCTCATCTCATCATGTTCCTTTTGTACCTTGCGGTGTCGAGGTGAAGTATAAACATCGTGAGAGGGCCCGATTATGGGCTTCATATATCGATATTCCCATGGACTCTGCTATTTCCTTCCAAGGTACTATACTGGCAGTAAATGACAGTTTTTCAACAGTGAAAATATTAGAAATTTAGAAGTTATGAGATGATTTGCCATTGGCGGAAATAATATAAGATATGCGGATGATACAGTGTTGATTGCAGACAGCTAACCGGATCTGCAACATTGTGAAGATGCGGTTATTGTACACAGTGAACAACATGAATTAGAATTAAACTAAGAAGACAAGAGATTTTGGTCGCCTCTAAGAAGAAATATATACCACAATATAATATACGGGTAAATGGAAATATTCTTAAACAAGTGAATAGTTGCAACAATCTTGGAACAGTCGTAACATGTGATGGGAAATGCCTTGAAGAGATTAGAACAAGAATCGCTATGGTAAAGGAAGCCTTTTGCAAGATGGAAAACATACTGATCATTACAACGATGTCCATTGTAACGAGGAAAAGAGTGTTGAAATGCTATTTATAACCTGCACTGTTGTATGGATGTGAAACGTGGATAACAAGCAGACAAACCGAAAAACATCTAATGGCGGCGAACATGTGGTTTATAAAGAAAATTTGCAAAAATACAATGGACAGACAGAAAAACCAGTTAGCAAATTCTACAAGAAATAAATGAAAATCGTAAATTAATCAGAGAAATTAGACGTAGACAGACAAGATTTTTGTGAAGACGTCATGAGGACATGAGAAGAAATAAATCAGATAACGTGGTGACAACTGTCAAGATTGGTGGGGCGGGGGGGGGGGGGGGGTAAAAACAAGGAGAAAGCAGATAGATAAATATCTAGATGCCTTGGCCGCCACTTGGCATCATCAAGACTAGAACACAGAGCTGACCCATGACTCTGGTGATCGTGTGCGAAACATTGCCGCCCACGTTTATCGGCATGGCACATGATGATGAGTCTACTTCGAAAGCAACTGGTTGTTGTGTCTCGTTTAGTCAGATCCGTACCCAAGAACATGTTCGACTTAATTGCCCCTGCCAGTAGTACGCCACCGCCGACATATCTCGTGTGATTATTGCGACTTGTAAACCCTTCTACCTCTCACCGGATAGGGGAACTGTGTTCTAGATCAGGGATGGGCAAACTACGGCCCGCGGGCCGCATGCGGCCCGGCAACTGATATTATGCGGCCATCCAGGGCATTTATAAATTTAAAAAAGAACTTCGTTTTTAAGTTATTTTGTTGAATTTTACATAATTTCATGCACCGTTATGATCATTTTAAAATTTTTGATCAAATTTTCTTTGTAATTTTCTATTGTGTAAACTTTTATCAATGTTTGGATCAACATACATTTGCGAAAAGCATATTCTTGCTTGAAGATCAACAAATCTAATAATAGGTCTTTATTGTCGGACTGCACCCTGCATGCTGTCATGCGAATTTCAACAAGTAAACTTGCTCCAGATTTCAAGAATATTGTCAAAAATTTCAAGCAGTTACATAATCTCATTAGAAATCAACAATTGTGGTGACAATTTAGTCGGGTTGTGTCTAAATTAAAGCCATTGATAGATAATTTAAAAAAGAAAAAAGCTTATTATAATTTTAAAAAATTGTAAAATCTTGTTAACAAATTAGTAAAAGTGGTTGTCCATATTGTAAAATATAATGTATAAGTGTATAAGTAAAATAAAATTGCAATAATTAGTTATTTATACTGTTTAATAATCTATAATTAACTCAGAATTACTTATTGTGTGATATGTTGCTGTGAACAAAGTGGACTTAATGTATATGCGCCCCCCCCCCCCCCCAATAGCTTTACATTTGTCAATGTGCCCCAGCGCACAAAAAGTTTGCCCACCCCTGTTCTAGATGATACGACCCTGCCCGGACATCTGTCAGCTACTCTATGGTGTATTTTTAATGTCTGTGCAGTGATTGAAAATATTGCCAGTCCAAGTTTTGTATTCACTATCCGTAAAGTTCATGCAACATAATAGGTAAATAATAGGTACATAATATGTCAGCGCAGTTTCCTTTCAGTTTCGCTAAAGCGGCCGCTTACTGAGACTCAGATAGTGTGTTTATATATATATATATATCATGTGCCACGCCGGAAATCGTGGGCGGTCATGACTCGCCGTTTCACTCGATCACCAGAGTCGTGTAATTTCTTCCTCACTCTTTGCATGATAATTCGTAGCAAAATCTTTGTGATGTGACTCATTATACTAATTGTTCTATGTTGATCACATTCCTAGGCTCCTGATTTCTTTGGGATTGCAATAAATACAGAGTTACATAATTCAGAAGGTATGTCTCCAGTATCATATAATGTGTTCAGCAGTCTGGTGACTTGATCTAGTCCATACTCTTCTAAAGCTTTAATTATTTCTGATGTGATGTTATCTGCACCGGGGGCCTTGCCAGCTTTCATATGCTTAAGAATATTTCGAACCTCCATCTTCAAAATTGGCGGTCCTTCATTATTAAATCTAATATCATACTGTTCCTCTCAGTTATCTTCATAAAGATTTTTCACATAATCTGTCCATACATGTATAATCTGATCTTTTCTATTATGATTTTGCCATGTTTCTATATATGTATATATATATATATATATATATATATATATATATATATATATATATATATATATATATATATATATATATATATATATATATATATATATATATATACTACCTGACCCGGCCCGGCTTCGCCCAGTTCCTGGCGGGGATCTATCTATCTATCTATCTATCTATCTATCTATCTATCTATCTATCTATCTATCTATCTATCTATCTATCTATCTATCTATCTGTCTGTCTGTCTGTCTGTCTGTCTGTCTGTCTGTCTGTCCGTCCGTCCGTCCGTCCGTCCGTCCGTCCGTCCGTCCGTCCGTCTGTCTGTCTGTCTGTCTGTCTGTCTGTCTGTCTGTCTGTCTGTCTGTCTGTCTGGCTGTTTGTCTGTCTGTCTGTCTGCTTGTCTGTCTGTCTGACCCGGCCCAGCTTCGCCCAGCTCCTGGTGAGGAGCATCTCATTTAATTCATATAAGTAGTCATATAAGCTCCCGTTCCCGACTATCTGACTGTCTGTCTATATGTCTGTCTGTCTATATGTCTGTCCGACCCAGCCCGACTTCGCCCAGCCCCTGGAGGAGAGCATCTAAATTCGTATAAGTAATCTTTGGACCCATTAGGGATACACAAAGTGGAGAGTGGAAAAGAAGAAGTAACAAAGACATTTATGATCTGTTTAAGTCTCCGCTAATCACTGGTATCATGAAGGCTAATAGACTACAATGGCTGGGGCATATAGAAAGAATGGAAGATAATAGGGAAACAAAACTCGCTTACACTCAGGAAATAAATGACCGTAGACCCCGAGGTAGACCAAGAAGACGGTGGAGAGATAATACATGTACAGACCTACAAGCACTTGGAATCAACGACTGGCAAGAGAAGGTCCACCAGAGAGACGAATGGAGACGGATTGTATTTGCAGCAAAGAACCTCAATGGCTCGGAAAGCTGAAGAAGAAGAAGAAGAAGAAGAAGAAGAAGAAGAAGAAGAAGAAGAAGAAGAAGAAGAAGAAGAAGAAGAAGAAGAAGAAGAAGAAGAAGTAGTCATATAAGCTTCCGTTCCCGACTGTCTGTCTGTCTGTCTGTCTGACCCGGCCCGGCTTCGCCCAGCCTCTGGTGGGGAGCATCTCATTTAATTCATATAAGTAGTCATATAAGCTCCCGTTCCCGACTATCTGTCTCTCTGTCTGTCTATCTATCTGACCCGGCGCGGCTTCGCCCAGCTCCTGGCGGGGAGTGTCTCATTAAATTCATATAACAAAACAAAATTAACTTCAGAATGTCATTCCACACACTATCCATTATTTTTAATGAAAACTGTTTTTAATCACCTATATGACTGTAGATAACTTCTTTAAACATAAAAAGATGCTCAATATTTATAAAAAGATGAGTTAGAAAATTTTCACTATTTAAATAGATGCATTATTTTTATGAAAACTTTCAAAATGCCTTAAAGATTATATCATTATTTATTATAACTCATATGCCTTAAATAACTGTAGACAATGGGTTTATAAATCTTTGAAAACAATGCAACAATCTATATATAAAATATATAGCAATGCTATTAAACGTTATGCCCCTTGAAATAACTTTTCTAAAGTTACGTCCCCTCGCTATATATATATATAAATGATAATGTAAATTTAGATATTAAATTTTAGTAAGTAAATATCTGATTGTACACGCAAAAACTATGACAGTTGGCTGCACGGGAATGAAAATAATACATATAGAAAATTTCATCTCAATCGGATGGTCCGTTATCGAACGCATCAAATACATCCCTACACACATACATGCATCGTCTTTTATATATATATATATATATATATATATATATATATATATATATATATATATATATATATATATATATATATATATATATATATATATATATATAAGTTGAGTTGAGTTGAGTTAAGAACCGACATCACTGCACTCAGGACATTCCCATACGTGCTCCGTCCCCTCGTTCAAGAGCCAGCGAAGAGTCATACTACTAATCTTTCCCACCGCTATCTGATTAAAAGTTCTCCTGGTCTTCCCTCTCAGTTTTAAGATTCTTCCAGAACTCTTGCCGATCCCCCGCAATCTCATTCATGGGTCCTCAATCTGTCCCTTCGCCTTCTCCACCTGGTCCCACAAGCGCACGACCACCTCCCCCTTGTCCATAGGCAAAATTCCACCAAGAGGTGCCTTCCCTGCTAGCCTATCAGCCTGTTCATTCCCCCGTACACCCGCATGGCCAGGTGTCATAGTCTTCCTCGTATCTAGGTAACTAAACTTGGGTTCATACAGGCAACAATAAATCTGTTCGCTATGAGATCGAATATTTATTGTGTATACATATACAGTATGCGTTGGCGCATATTACATATCACAGCTGGTTAACATCAAACACATAGTTATCATTCAACAGTCTAGCAAACTATCTAGCCTATGTCTATATATCTATTGATATCTATAGAGTCCCTCAAAGGCAGGCCCTGTTGCCTCTCTCAAGTCCGTCTGTCCTCTGCCGGTCCACACGTGTCCCATTCCGACACGGGTGGTAACTCTGTCCGAGTTCCTCGTGGACCCCGCAATAGGCGGGCCACATCAGTGTCCACGGAACCCTGGACTCATTGACCAGTCCTTCCAGAAGGCTCTAGATTACTCGGGCTCTGAGTGACTGTTCTCTCCCTTGGGCTGGAGTTGTAGCCCTCTAAATAATATATCTAACGGTGAGGCGGTGACAGGATTCCCCCCTCCCCCCTAATATGGCTTGGTATTGGGTAATTAGATGTATTCTAATTCTGTCACCGAATCACATAAAGTTGGTGTTTGTAGATTGGTGGACAGTAACCTGGTAACCTACATACTGGCATTAAAACTCATGTATTCTCCCATACACCACTTCTCTGATTTGGTAAAGAGATCACTCTGTCTCCTGTGTCCTTAACAATGCTTATCAGACCGAAGTTACGTGACGTTTAAGTAGTTGTATTTACAACCCGCCCTTCTCAATAGTACCCAACTGGTACCCAGATAATTAACCTCTGTTAAGAGAGTTAACAAGACCGAAGTCCTGGCTAATTAAGTACACCTTCAAATCTTGATTTGTGTGTGCATTTCAATACACTTTTACTCTCGTATGTTATCTAATGCAAAATATGTAGTTACCTTGTTATTTTATCCCCCTCATACTACCAGTGTCCCTGTTGGCTTGTTAGTGTGCTTGACTAATAAGTTGATGTTTCTAATAAAGTGACTGTATTTTAACTTGATAGTGTTGAGTTTTAAGGTTTGTGTACTGTGTGTGCTGAATGTGTGGCGTATTTCCAAGCGTCACGAGTTGGGATAACCTCAATCATGAACTACTGCACTGTGTGCAATACATGATCAGGCATTCCAAGTAGTGGTGCTTAGATGTATCCTAACTGCTAAACTAAGTATATTAACTCACTATTACACTAAGTACTACACATGTATTCACAAATTAGACAAGTCATGCAATTTACATGAAAGACGCAGACAAATTAAAATAAATACGGTTTGCGTACAATTTGTCCGCCAAGTGTATCGTTCTCTCATTTAATCCATTCATACAGTCATTCACTCACCTTTCATTCCCAATAGTATTTGGTTAAAATATATAATTAAAGATGAGGTAAGTGTTATTGCCCTTAGAAAAAAGGGGCTAGGCGATATTTGCCCTTTAAGAAAATACGTACTTCTTGTACGATGACTCAAAAATGGGTTATAATTTAAATAGAGACAATTGTATAGGACGGTTCTTTAGCCTAGGAATGGTACCGCCTGTAATATTAATGTCGAATATGTACAAATTACAGGTTAATACAATTTATATACAACAATAATGGAAATATAATACATATTTAATCCTAAACTAATTAATTAATTAAATCCAACGATGATGTGCGCGTTGTCCTCCTGTTGTTAGCGTGTTATGCCATGAATGTTAAAGTTAGTGTGGCTGTCTCTTGAGTGTTGTAGTCGATGTCGTTCTGTTTCGGCTGTTTGTAAAGTTACGTAGTAACAGCAAGTATGGAATGTTCTTAATGTCCCATATAACGAGTTCTTACAGAATTCGGAGTTAGTTCGCTGGTTGATCTTATTGGTTGACACAAACACAGTTACTGTTTCTTGCTGGAATCGTTCTAGCGCTTAGGCACTTGATGGTATAGTTCTCAAAGTAACGTATCATGTTCTTGGGTGTCGTAATTAAACTAATCACTGAGAGTACTCTAGCAGGTGTAGAGTTACCCTGTCATATGCAACCGACTAAAAGTATCACAGTTTATAGTATGGCTAATGGTCGATGTGATCAGAGTCATTCTACTGGCGCATTTATTTGCCGTGATAAAAGGTCAGCCATAATGTTGTCGGTGCCTCTGATATGGCGGATTTCGAAGTCGAAATCTTGAAGTAGAAGACACCATCTTTGTAGCCGATGGTTTTTAGGCGACCCCTGGTTAAGGACCAATAATGGCGAACTGTCAGTGAGGACCACAAAGTGACTCCCCAAGAGGAACTTAGATAATCTCAATATACAGAACAATAGGCTCAAACACTCTAATTCAACTGTGGCATACCGAGTCTCAGCCTTCTTTAGTTTGCGGCTCACATAGAGAATTGGGTGTCTTATGCCATCGACTTCCTGCATCAAGCATCCTCCTATTGCGATAGCGCTCGCATCTGTGGTCAAAATAAAGGGTAAATTTATGTTGGGTAATCGTAAGACTGGTGGATTAGAAAAAATATGTTTCAATCTACACATTGCATCATCTAAGCTGGTACTTTTACAAATTTTTGATGGATGATTTTTAGTTAACATATCGGAGAAGACTGAGGTGAGTTCTGCCCAATGTGGAATGAATTTAGAGTAATAGTTAATAAGGCCCAGTAAACTTCTGATCTGTTTCTTGGTTGTAGGCACTTCTAGATTAAGGATCTTAGAAACAATTTTATCATCTGTCAACAATTTGCCTTCAGAAATTCTGTGACCAAGGAAGTCTATTTGTGTATAACCTATTTCAACCTTGGAAGGTTTGATAGTAAGTTCAAACAGAGAGATTTGGTTGAAGACTTGTTTGAGGGTAAGTAGGTGAGAAGTCATATCAGAAGAATGGACGCATATATCATCAATATAGGCTACTACATCTTTAATTCCGTGTAATAACAATCTTGTTAGTCTCACAAATGTGGCCGGTGCGTTCTTGAGCCCAAACGGAAGATATAGCCATTCGTACAAGCCGAGAGGTGTTGCGAATGCTGTTATATGTCTACAAGAAGGGTGTAGTGGAACTTGCCAATATCCTTTCGCTAAATCGGTCTTGGAAAATAAGGATGATTGAGCCATATTTAAGATAAGATCTTCACAGCTGTTCATTGGCTCTGCATCCGTTGTTGTTCTTGTATTTAATACTCTATAGTCGATGCACAAGCGAATTGTCTGGTCCTTTTTTTTTCACCAGAACAATCGGTGACGAATATTGAGACATCGATTTTTGAATAATGCCATTTTTCTCTAAATCTAAAATTTCTTTATCTAAATTAGATCTGTAATGGAGAGGAATAGAATATGGTCTACATTTGACCGGTCTCAGATCTGTCAGCACAATTGAATGTGTTATTTTATCAGTGCGTCCAGGTTTGTTAGAAAAGATAGATTTATACTCGTCAAGGATAGTCAAAATGTCTTGTCGCTGTTGTTGTGTCAAAGTGTCAGAGATATGTATGTCATTTATACTTCCGTCGTCCGTCATGATTGGTACAGGGATTTCAGTGTTGTCCACGTCTGTCTGATTTATCACAGATGCTACTGTTTGTAAATTGTCTTCAATGTCATTGTCGTCGTCGTTGAGATCAATCGTTGTCAATATGTCGTCAAATTTGTCGTCGTTGTCGATATCACAGATTGTCGGTAATGTCCATATGTCTTCGTCGTTTTCGTCGTCGTAAGAGTGTGTCGTTAACGATGCTTCGTTTGTCGAGGTGTCATTTCGTTGGGAACTTGTCGTTTCGTCTCCGTCACCAGTTCGTTGAGTCAGTTCATTTGTCTCATTGTCCTGTCTAACATAATATGGTTTCAACATATTTATATGGAATATTTTCAGCTTTCCATTTAAAGAGATTACGTAATCTACTTCTGAAATTCTTCTAATGATCTTAAAAGGTCCCTGCCAAGAGGTTGACAGTAAATCTCTTTTGTCAGGTAGGAGTAGTAAAATATCCTGACCTGGATTTAGCACAATTGTTTTTGCACCTCTGTTGGCGTACTGCCTGTATTTAAAACCTTTCTCCTGTAGTGATGTTCTGGCCACTATACAGGAACGTATGATTTTGTCTCTGGTATCAGTGACCAAATCATAGGTAGAAATGGGAAGTTGGATATCTACAGGTTGTGATATGATCTCCTTATAAATGGTGAGAGGTCCTCTTGGGTTCGCTCCATACATCAATTCGAAGGGAGAGAACCCTGTACTTGATTGTGGGACTTCTCTATATGCGAACAGCACCGTTGGGAGAAGTATGTCCCAAGCGGCTGGATTTTCAGCTGTCACTTTAGATAGCATATGTTTCAGGTCCCCATTTAGTTTCTCGCAGATGCCATTTGCGGCCGGTCGATAGGGACTGGTGAAACATTGCTTGATGCCTAGTAACCTAGTTACTGATTGGGTGGCATTCGATATGAACTGGGTTCCTCTATCAGAAATGATTTTCTCCGGGAAGCCAAAACGGGAGAAAATGTTTAGTAATATGTCCGTCACATCCTTAGAGGAGATAGATCTTAATGGAAGCATTTCGGGCCACCTTGTACACAAATCAATAAGAGTAAAAATATATCTATTGCCCTTATTTGATATGTGATTCAACGGACCTACTAGGTCAACTGCCACGATTTGGAAAGGCCTCGATGCAGTTGTCGTTGATTGGACTTCCGCTGTAGGGTTTTTCCCCTTTTTCACCAGTTTCTGACATATATCACAAGATCTACAGAAGGTTTTTATATCTTGGCAAAACTTTGGCCAATAAAACTGGGTGAGGACCCTAGCCCTGGTCTTTTCATACCCCATATGACCTCCAAAAGGGGAGTCATGAGCTATTTTTAGAACTTTGTTTCGATGTGCTTGTGGTAACAGTACTTGCTGTATCGTGGTCTGCTTTGTTGTGTAAAATCTAGTTAAGATGTTGTTCTGTAGCCTAAATGTCCACGATGCGTTCTTTGTTAATTTAGGTTTAAGTCCTATTAACTTAAAGTATGGTGCAAGTGTAGGGTCATTTTTTCTGTTCATTTCCAAAATTGATGTTAGTTGAGTTTGGCGCTATTATTTCTAATGATTCCTGTAGTTGGTCAGTGTTGGTTTTATGGGTTGTCTGTCGTGTTATTGAATTTGTGTGTTGTGTATTTTGTTGCACATTTACAGGCTTGGTACTTGGTACATCCGTAGCATCCTCAATTCGAGGTTTTAATTTGGTCGTATCGCTCACCGATTCGACCGCCCCTGCATTGTACACCTCGGTGAATTCTTTCTGAATTACCTCAGTGGTTGTCTCCCTTGGTCTTTTGGCAGATTGAGACAAGCATGAATGGTGTTTCTCTATAGCATCGCTGTTTGTGGGGGGAATACCGTTTTTATGCTCCCACTCTCTGATTTCCTTCTCAGAGCATGCTCGTATGTTGGGCAAATACCCAAGTATAATATCAGCGACTGGATTTTCAAGGATTGCGCACAATACTTGTCCTGATATGAACGGTGTTCGAATTTCGACCAGAGCAAGGGGGTATTTCTCTATAGTACCTGAGAATGTGCGACAAGTGACATGTTTGTCTGTGTAGTCTTTAGTGTCTATTAATGTTCTCTTTATCCCACAGAGCGTTGCGCCGGAATCACGAATTAATGAGCACTTTTTGTTGTTTACAAACCCTGTAGAAAAAACTAGCTTGCCTGTAGATGACAAAGCAGCGTTGGCTGTTTCATTTGAAATAGGGATAGTGTGGCCACATAGTAATGTCGTGTCAAGTTGGAACTTCGTACAGGTGTTACACTTACTGTCTGTAATGGTGTCAATAATTTGTACAGCATTTCCAAGCTCGCTTTCATTGTCGTGTTGATTATTACAATCATTCAGTGATTCAATCTCTTCGTCTGACGACGTTTCCACTAGTGCGGCATTGGCTTGTTTCAATAACTTTCGGCCATCACAAAAGCGACTATAGTGGCCAAAACTGCGGCAAAAAAACATTTGACCGCTCTCTGGTAAGCATTGCGCTTGGTCTTCTGTTTCTCCACCATCATCTTGAGGTGGTGAGGGTAGTTCGGCGATTTGTCGCACATAGAGCCAATGTCGTGATTCAAACCGCAATACTGGCATTTAACAAGTTTACTGACATTGGAGCGAAGTTTGAATTTACTCTCTGTTTGTTTGGAGTATTTGGTGTTCACTACTGCAGCTGCTGTATCGTTGTGACTTATGTTCAGCTGAAAAATATCCCTATTTGCTGTGAAAAATGCATTCCCCTTTGCCTCTATTTCCTGAATACTTTTGCAATCCATTTGTTTTAAGAACTTGGCAAAAGGTGTGGGGATGGTGCTAATTATTTTGTCTATAATAATAAGCTCTTTAAGTTTGTCATGGCTATTGTTGGTTTTAGCCGAGTTGATCCATTTTGTGCATACGTCTTGGACTGTACTGACATAATCTATAAAGGTTTGGTTTGGTTGTGGTGATAATTTGGCGAATTGTTGTTGGTAACCTGCAGTATCTAAAGAAAAATGTTGGAGAATGCGTTGTTTTAAGTAATCATAGTCTTTTCGCATTTCCTGTGGTACTGTCTCTATTACGTTTAGGGGTTCAAGAGCTAAGTTCCTCATTAGAATAAATGCCCAATCTGATTTAATGATCTTATGGTAGGCCATGAGACACTCAAAATTTTCTAAGTAGGCGCTGATGGAATCTCCTGAGCAGAACGCCTTCACGAGGCCTTTATACTTATTATATTTTTGTTCTTCCTCTTTGCTTCTTAGCTTATTTATCGATATTTCTGCGTTGGACTCAAGCTCCATCTGTTTTAGTTTCACTTGTGTATCAGCATTCAATTGGGCTTGCTTGGCCGCCGCGTCGAGCTCCATTTGTAATTTCTTTTCTGCTGCTTGCATCTGCATCTGAATTTTCTTTTCTTCGGCCTCCATTTGCATCTGAATTTTCTTTTCATCGGCCTCCATTTGAAATTTCTTTTCTTCTCGTTCTATCGCTCTTTCTTCACGGGCAATGTTTTCTGCGTGCGTTTTCTGTGCCCATTCTGACAATTTCTCTTCTTTATAACCTAACTTTATTCCTTGCTCAATGCATTTATCTAAGGTAGACATTTTGTGTTTTACTTGTTTGTAATGTTTATAAAGTTAAATCCCTTAGAAAAAATGTTGTGTAGTCGAAAATTTGGTTAACTCCCTTACTTATTAATGTGTAAATCAAAATGCAAGGTTATGTTGGTGACAAGGTCATGAATATGCAACCAAATCAATATGAAACAACATAATACATTGATGAAAGATGAGAAGTACAGCTTAGAGTTACAATGGGTATGACATGAAACTTAGCTTTCAATCAGAGAACTCGCCGATGTTGTCCCAGAAAGCTTGTCTTGTAATCTCGCCACTGTTGTAAAGGTTACATAGGTTGCACGCGCCACTATTCGCGGAACAATCTGCTCGTAGAGTGAGAAAACATTAGTAACAGTCAAAAAATGTCACAGTCATGTCAAAAATAGTTTACAAATCACAATCATGAGACACACTGCTTAGGCACTGCTGAGATACTGCTGAGGGACTCAGATTAATCCTATTTTATTGCTAGATAGCTACTAATTTTTGTAAACTTGTAAGTTAACAATTCTTTTGGTTTAAACAAATCAATGTGATATGATCAATTAAGTAATTTTACATGGCAATTAATAGTTATTTCACAATAGATTTTATGCCAAAACCGGAAAACTAGCCCCCAAAAAGCCTGTCATAGTCTTGCTCGTATCTAGGTAACTAAACTTGGGTTCATACAGGCAACAATAAATCTGTTCGCTATGAGATCGAATATTTATTGTGTATACATATACAGTATGCGTTGGCGCATATTACATATCACAGCTGGTTAACATCAAACACATAGTTATCATTCAACAGTCTAGCAAACTATCTAGCCTATGTCTATATATCTATTGATATCTATAGAGTCCCTCAAAGGCAGGCCCTGTTGCCTCTCTCAAGTCCGTCTGTCCTCTGCCGGTCCACACGTGTCCCATTCCGACACGGGTGGTAACTCTGTCCGAGTTCCTCGTGGACCCCGCAATAGGCGGGCCACATCAGTGTCCACGGAACCCTGGACTCATTGACCAGTCCTTCCAGAAGGCTCTAGATTACTCGGGCTCTGAGTGACTGTTCTCTCCCTTGGGCTGGAGTTGTAGCTATCTAAATAATATATCTAACGGTGAGGCGGTGACACCAGGGAAAAATATCCATACAATTCTCTGAAGCGACGAGAGCCGTTCCACACGAAACATTTCTTTCCCCACCTTGCTAAACATCACGGCACACGTAAGTGCTCCGTTCTCCTCCTAACTCAAACCTGAGTCCGGAGAACTCAGCTCAGTGCACAAACTCTGAAGCACTGGCGAAGATACTGAAATACTTTGGGTAGATTTTTAACTCGAAAGTTTGCCCGGGCAGCGCCGTTAGGCTACTCTTTTTCGATTTCCAGCTGCCAAGGGAATTTTTACGTGCGCAACACTACCCACGGGCGTCCGATCTCACTACCCAGAGACCAGGGGGAATTTTATTACTAAAAGTCCACGTGAACAAATCCCGGTCCTCACCGCGGCTTGAATCCGGGACCTCCAGCACTCGAGGCGGACACCATACCTCGAGACCACTCAGCCCCCCGGATATATATATATACACACACACACGCACACACACAGATTCTTGCGACTGTTGCGGTCTAGAGGGATGTACTTAGCAGTTTGTTCCGCTGGTGCACCGGCACGCGGGAGCGGTTGGTGTGATTGTTCAGCTGGTGCACCGGACCGCGGGAGAAGTTGGTGTGATTGTTCAGCTGGTGCACCGGACCGCGGGAGCAATTGGTGTGATTGTTTAGCTGGTGCACCGGACCGTGGGAGCAGTTTGTGTGATTGTTCAGCTGGTGCACCGGGCCGTGGGAGCAGTTGTTGTGATTGTTCAGCTGGTGCACCGGACCGTGGGAGAAGTTTGTGTGATTTTTCAGATGGTGCACCGGACAGCGGGAGAAGTTGGTGTGATTGTTCAGCTGGTGCACCGGACCGCGGGAGCTTTTCATTTAAAATAAACGGTATCTCAATCTCTTTTGTTCCCTTCCGATTTCGATTCCGATTTGTAGGCGGGGAAAAAAAACTTTCCACCTCGTTCAACCTGCCGTAGTAACGTTGGTTATAGTTACGGTGGTTCTGTTTTCGAGTTTAGTTTCTCTCGTCTTCTGCGTCAGTGTTAGCCGACTTTTCAGTTTTGCAGTGTTTATGTCTGTGAGGTCAGCTGGGGTTGTCGCCGGGGGGTTCTCCTTTGTGTCCGTTTCTTCCTGTTTTTCTGTGTTGGTGTGATTGTTCAGCTGGTGCACCGGACCGCAGGAGAAGTTGTTGTGATTGTTCAGCTTGTGCACCGGACCGTGGGAGCAGTTGTTGTGATTGTTGAGCTGGTGCACCCGACCGCAGGAGCAGTTGTTGTGATTGTTCAGCTGGTGCACCGGACCGTGGGAGAAGTTTGTGTGATTTTTCAGATGGTGCACCGGACAGCGGGAGAAGTTGGTGTGATTGTTCAGCTGGTGCACCGGACCGCGGGAGCAATTGGTGTGATTGTTTAGCTGGTGCACCGGACCGTGGGAGCAGTTTGTGTGATTGTTCAGCTGGTGCACCGGGCCGTGGGAGCAGTTTGTGTGATTGTTCAGCTGGTGCACCGGACCGCGGGAGAAGTTGGTGTGATTGTTCAGCTGGTGCATCGGACCGCGGGAGAAGTTGGTGTGATTGTTCAGCTGGCGCACCGGACCGCGGGAGAAGTTTGCGTGATTGTTCAGCTAGTGCACCGGACCGCGGGAGCAGTTGCAGTTTGTGTAATTTTTTCAGCTGGTGCAACGGCTCTACGGAAACAGTTTTTGTGATTGTTCTCTGGGTGTATCCTGGTTTTCCCACAGAACAGGGTCACATATTTCACTCGGGGAGTCTCCCCAGCGAAGTGGTCATCCGTCTGCCCCGCGCTGCGACGGTTGTGGGTTCGATTCCGGGCTATGCCTTTTCGTTCAGGAGTGCAGTCTTCTCGGAGACTCTCCGGGGGTCGTCGCTGGAGCTACGAAGTTCGTGCTTTGCGGGACACTTTTGGCAGGCCACCCTGCGGAAAGAGACAGAGCCATAGGGATAAAATGCGGCGCAATGCAGTCGATCATTTTGCGTTTTAAACCCTTTTATTTCACTTGATCATGATTTTACTAGCTGTCTTCTTCCTGTTTGAGTTTTCTCATTACCTCCATAAGAGCTTCTTTTCATGTGTGTGATGTTTCGGGCCTACTCATTTATTTTCTGCCCACCGTGTGTATTCCGGCTTTTAGTGCGACATCAAAGTTGGCGTTGTTATGTCCTTGACTCCGCTCGCTCCAGCTGACAATTAAACCGAGATTGCCTGCCTACCCGATTAGTCTAGCCATACCGGCACAAAGATAAACTGTTTGTAGCATAATAGTCTGACAACTAAACGGTTGATTGACAATTCTATGCGAACATAGTTTATTACAGAGAAAATAACTTCGAGCAAGTTAGATTGAATGTCTTAGACTCATCCCACACGAAGAAACAAATCTTACTTTCACTGGTCACAGTATATCACATGGCGTTAACAATTAATGATCTTCGTGTTTAGAACAACAATTGCACTCCTAGGATCACAATTGTTGTGATATTCTGTTTATTTTCCCACTTACACCTTTAGGTCGCCATCCTGAATATATTTCTAGAAAGCATGAGTCAAGCCGAGTTTGTTAATATGTACATAAAGTGCATCATCGAGTGGAACAGTTGCAGGCTACATTTTCTATGGTATGCATATGCTGGGCATTTGTAGAAAATGTTTAGTTGTAATTTCACTAATTTCATTGTTACTGCAAAAATCAGTACCTTCTGTCGGGAGCTTTTCATTTAAAATAAACGGTATCTCAATATCTTTTGTTCCCTTCCGATTTCGATTCCGATTTGTAGGCGGGGAAAAAAAACTTTCCACCTCGTTCAACCTGCCGTAGTAACGTTGGTTATAGTTATGGTGGTTCTGTTTTCGAGTTTAGTTTCTCTCGTCTTCTGCGTCAGTGTTAGCCGACTTTTCAGTTTTGCAGTGTTTATGTCTGTGAGGTCAGCTGGGGGTGTCGCCGGGGGGTTCTCCTTTGTGTCCGTTTCTTCCTGTTTTTCTGTTTGTCAGTGATGGCTCATAGCTTTCCCTGTCGAGTCTGTTCACTTCAATGGAGTCGGTAACACGAATCCTCTTCCTGTGGCTTAGATGCCTTGATCCTCACGTGGTCATGTAGCCTCATTTTTAAAAAAAACTCTTGTTCTTATCATAGGTGATGTCCGTGTCGTGCTGAGGTGGTCTTCCAGCTTCTGTCGCGAATGTTTCAGATTCTTCATTATCAGGTTCGTGGCCGCCATGATATGGGCTGATGTGTAGTACTTCAATACATTGCTCGAGACACATACCTTTACTTGGGCATCTTTTCTTAGTGACTCAATGAGTATGCTCAGAAAGATAGAGAGGGTGTGGGTCCGAAGACAGTTGTTGTTGTCTCTGGAGCGGTCACGGCTAGCAAAGATAAATTTCAATTTCGTGCCAGGGCATGCGGGTGTACAAGGAAATGAGCAGGCTTACAGACTTGCAGATAAGGCTACTGTGGAGAGCGGACGAGCCATGCACCACGCCGATATACTCAGAAGTAAGTAGTTTGCGAGAACCAAGTGATGAATGTGAATCTACAACCAATCTGCAATGGCCAGACAAGAGCACTATGAAGGAAGCCATAGAAGATTAATAAACCAACACAGGACTTGTGTCGTTATGCGCTACACGCTGCGGGATTTACTGAGAAAGGGATCTGAGCACTTATGGACTGAATGGTTCCACGTGCGGTGAGGATGATCTGTCAACTAATTAACTATACTTTGTTTACTTTTGTCTGCCCCAATATAAAATTCCATATCTCAGTAACCAACTGAGGGAAAATGATGAGATTTAGCATATAACCTTATCATTATGTCCACCCAACAAAAATTTTTTTGTTCTGGAGATTGTACAGCAGATTTCAAAGTTTGTTTATATGCGAAATATAATTTACGGGTCAGAGATGAAGTGCACATTATTAAGTGTATTACGTCTTCACACGGAAACATTAGCGTTGAATAGTTAATTTTCTCGTGGGACATGGGATTGGCCTTATGACAAGAGCCTCGCGTAGTGGAACGGGGCAGTATTGTAAAACAAATTTGTTAGTGAGAAATCACTAGTTTTTCACCAAAACATCAAAGAAATGTCGCCGCTTTCCTTTATTTAAGTTGCTTTTGGACCTATCAAAGACATATTCCTTGGGTGGGGTAAATATAAGACGGCAGGAAAAATTTCGTAACGATGCAACAGACAGTTTTCAAAATAATTGATCGTGAATGAAGGCATTCATTTCTGGACAGACTATAACTAACTTGTGGATTTATAACTTTGGAGGGTGATTATCTTAGGTCTGCAGTTTCGGCACTGTACTAAGTCAGTCAGTCAGTCGCGCTGACGAGATTGATAGCAGCCACATCTGGAAATGTCATGAGCCCGTACGGACGCCAGTTTGACGCCTGCTCGTGGCTTGTCAGAACGAGGGCAAGTTTGACCGCCTATTCCTCCTTGCTCTCAGGCCTACACAATGTGACGTCGCTATCTTATCGCAGACCTGTTGCAGGAAAATGCTTCGGGACAATTTTTAAAAAAGTGCATAGCGCAGATCACCGTCCGCGCCTTGGTACATGTTGGATATACGGTACTAGCGCCATATTATTATACGAGGGTAAATTAATAAGTAAGTCACAAATGACTGTAGAAAAATAACTACATAATAATAACAACGTGAAACCAGTTTATTTGTATACATACATTGTCCCTTTATTTCTCAACATAATTTCCACCAACATTGATGAACTTATCCCATCGTTTTATCAGTCCTCCCAAACCGGTTGCATAGAACTGCGTGTTCTGTTTTCTAAGCCACGTTTTCACTTCACATTCACATTCAGCGTCATTCGCGAAATGTCTCCCGCCAAGGTGGGTTTCCTGTTTATGCTGACAAACGTGTGTCCCGTAAAGCTGTGTATATCTGGATAGAAAATGTTGCGAGAGTAAGTCAATAAGTAAGTCACACAGTTCTGTGGGCTGGCAGGTCAATGGGAAAAAAAGCACGCAGTTCTATGCAGCGGGTTTGGGAGGACTGATAAAACGATGGGATAAGTGTATCAATGTTAGTGGAAATTATGTTGAAAAATAAAGGGACAATGTATGTATAAAAATAAACTGGTTTCAAGTTGTTATCATAGTTAGTTATTTTTATACAGCAATTTGTGACTTACTTATTAACTTACACTCGTATATCAACCAGCACTCGATAGAAAGGGGGCGGGTCAGTATCGCGCCGGCTGCCTTGGCTTTCCAGAACAATTCCAAGTACAGATTTTAAACTGATCGACCTGACAGGCAAGCCTGGTAGTCACGATCCTGCCGCGGTTACACAGTTTCAAATAGTATACGTGGAGTTCCCAGATTCAAATCGTATAAACAGACCCCACGGTTTCAAATAGTATAAATGAGTTTCCCAGATTCAATTAGTATAAATTGGTTCCTCCGATTCAAATAAAATGTATTTACCAGATTCAAATAGTATCAATAGGCTTCGCTGTTTCAAAAAGTATAAATGGTTCCCCCCAAATGTAAATAGTATAAATAGGCTCCACCGTTTAAACAAAGTGTAAATGGATTTCCCCAGATTTAAATAGTATAAATAGGCTCCATAATTGTATTTAATATAAATAGATTTCATAGCACCAAATTGTATAGATATGCTTCACTGTTTCAAATAGCATGATTAGATTCCATAATTGTGTATAGTTTAAAAAAACAAGTTTCACATAGGTTCAAATGTTCAAATAGTATTAATGGCGTTTAAAGTTTCAAATGGTATAAATTAACTCCATAATTTGAAGAAATATAATTAAGTTCTATAATTTGAAATATCGTAAACAGACACCCTAGTTTCGTATGTATAAATATATTCCACAATTTGAAATATCGTAAACAGACACCCCAGTTTCGTATGTATAAATATATTCCACAATTTGAAATATCGTAAACAGACAGCCCAGTTTTGTATGTATAAATATATTCCACAATTTGAAATATCGTAAACAGACACCCCAGTTTCGTATGTATAAATATATTCCACAATTTGAAATATCGTAAACAGACACCCCAGCTTCGTATGTATAAATATATTCCACAATTTGAAATATCGTAAACAGACACCCCAGTTTCGTATGTATAAATATATTCCACAATTTGAAATATCGTAAACAGACACCCCAGTTTCGTATGTATAAATATATTCCATAATTTGAAATATCATAAACAGACACCCTAGTTTCGTATGTATAAATATATTCCACAATTTGAAATATCGTAAACAGACACCCCAGTTTCGTATGTATAAATATATTCCACAATTTGAAATATCGTAAACAGACACCTCAGTTTCGTATGTATAAATATATTCCACAATTTGAAATATCGTAAAAAAGATACCCCAGATTCGTATGTATAAATATATTCCACAATTTGAAAAATCGTAAACAGACACCCCAGTTTCGTATGCATAAATATATTCCACAATTTGAAATATCGTAAACAAACACCCCGGTTTCGTTTGTATAAATATATTCCACTATTTGAAATATCGTAAACAGACACCCCGGTTTCGTATGTATAAATATATTCCACAATTTGAAATATCGTAAACAGACATCCCGGTTTCGTTTGTATAAATATATTCCACAATTTGAAATATCGTAAACAGACACCCCAGTTTCGTATGTATAAAAATATTCCACAATTTGAAATATCGTAAAAAGACACCCCAGTTTCGCATGTATAAATATATTCCACAATTTGAAATATCGTAAACAGACATCCCAGTTTCGTAGGTAGAAATATATTCCACAATTTGAAATATTGTGATTTAAACACAGAAGCCACACACAGTATGTTGCACGATTTCTTGCCTGGTATCTCGTCAAGTGCGTACTGCAGAGTTATATATGATATGAAGTGAATAAATTAATAATACTTTAGCTGAAACAATGAAAGCACATAGTCACAGGGTAGTGTTCGCATGTGGAACATCTCTTATCCCCATGGTAATTTCAAATCTACCACTCTTTCTGTTTGTATAAAGCCGGCTGTAAGAGTTATTATTCATTATTATATGCTTCTATTTTAATAAAAAATTGAATCTTTCTTTTTTTTATATGAGATTATCTTCTGTATTTCAATTCACTTGTCGTGCCAATGGAAATCATTTCAGGTACCAAGCTTGGCACGTGTGCCGTAGGTAGCTGACGAATTAGTTAAGGAAAATTGTGATGGATGGACTATCATCATCAAGTGCAATGCGAATGAGCATGTTTCGCCATCTCAAACGATCATGAGTTTGACGGATCCCCTCAATGTTTATCTCTTTGCCTTTGCCGCTAAATTGTCTAGCGTATTTCTCCTCGCCGGCTTCCTGGCCTAGAGGTTAGCGACTTTTCTCCGTAATCCCGTATACTCTCGTAGGTAACGTGACGACGGTGAGAATCAGCAGTGGTTCGAATCGCGACGGTAACTTACGGGGTATGTGAGCCGGCCGCTCAGAAAGCAATGGCAAACTACTGAGCGTAATCTTGCCAAGAAATCAACAATCAGCTGTAAGATGCTGATGTTGACAGCAATGTCCTGTAAAGGATATCCATCCATGTGCCATGCCGGTAAGCGTGGGCGGTCATGTTCTGCCATCTCACTCGATCACCAGAGTCGTGGATCAGCTCCGTATTTCTGTCTCGACCATACCACAAGACCAAGCCATCCAGGTACTTGCTTCTAGGTCTTCCCCTTGGTCTGTTCCCCTCGATCTTACCAGTTGTCACCAAGTTTTCCAAATCATTTCTTTTTATAACATGCCCAAAATATTGTGACTGTCTACGTCTAATGTCTCTAATCAGTTTACGATCTTCATTGGTTTCTTTAAGGACTTGTTCATTGGTCTTTCTGGCTGTCCATGGTATTCTTTGCATTGTCCTCAGAAACCACATTTCTACAGCCATCCGATGTTTTTCAGCCTGACTGCTAATTGTCCAAGCTTCACATCCATATAAAAATACAAGTTCTATGTAGCATCTCAACACTCTTTTTCTCGTTTCAATTGCCATCTTTTTATTGGTCATTATGTTTTTCATCTTGCTAAAGGCTACTTTTGCCATGGCGATCCATGGCCATGGTGAAGGATATGCAAACAATTTTTTAATTTCTCCTCAGTGTAGCCCAAAACTATTGACTGCCTACGCCTGATTTCTCGAATCAATTCATGGTTTTCATTTGTTTCTTGATGAACTTGCTCATTTGTTTTTGTCTGTCCGTCCATGGTATTATTTGCATTTCCCACAGGAATTATATTTCCACTACGATTAGATGGTTCTTAGCTTGTCTGCTTATTGTCAATGTTTCATATACGGACTACAGAATCCCAGTTAAGGATGTTTAGTATGTTACTACCCTTCTGTCGGACGCAAGTACTAACACATATTTGATTACAGACAAGGTCTCTTGAAGAAAACAGTTTTGGAGCATTGTAGACACGCAATTATTCAGTTACAAAAGTTGGGTACGAATCTTCAGTTTGAAGTTAACCAGGTTTCAGAAATCGATTCCACAAGCCTGTTCCATTCATCGGACAGAAACTGGGAAACGTCCAGAAATCTCATTAGCTTGTGAAATCAAGACCCGGCTAACCCTGTCTGTTTAATCGTGATCCCAGCACATTAGCATCGCAATGGGAGAGTGAAGGCGCGGTATGATAATAAAAAAGGTGAATAGTTCATTATAAATTAGGTAAGAGAGAAGAAGACATCAATGGATAGTTGTGACAAGAAAGAAGTAGGTACAGTATTCGAAATACTGTAGACAAGGGAGAAATAGATTTCAACGGATGTCACAGGCAAAAGAGATACAAATATAAGAGACTGTTATACTGACCAATAAAATTATATCAATCTAAACGAGAAAAAGAGTGTTGAAGTGCTACATCATCATCATCATCATCATCTTCCACTTCTGCCGTCAAGTGCTACATAGAACCTTTAATTTTGAATGGATGTGAAGCGTGGACAATGAGCAGTCAAGCTGAAAACCATCTGATGGCTGTAAAATTGTGGTTTCTGAGGAAAATGCAAAGAATACCACGGACAGACAGAAAAATCAATGACCAAGTCCTTAAGAAACAAATCAAGATCGTAAACTGATTAGAGTCATTAGACGCAGACAGTCAAACATTTTTGGACATGTTTTGAGAAGAAATGACTTGGAGAACTTTGTGACTGGCAAGATCGAAGGGAAGAGACCAAGTGGAAGACCGAGAAGTAAACACCTGGATGGCTTGGCCACGTGACATGGTCGAGACAGGAACACGGAGCTGATCCACGACTCTGGTGATCGAGTGAAATGACAAAACAAGACCGCCCTCGCTTATCGGCATGGCACGTGATGGATGGATGGATAGATAATGGACGAGAGAGAAGTAGATATACGGGAATGACACATAAAGAAATAAGTAGATATCACATTGCAGTGTAAACAAGAGAGATGTAGATGTAAAAGAAGATCGTAGACACAAAAGAAGTAGATAAAGGAGAATACCGTTGACAATAGAAAAATAAATATAGTAGAATACGACGGGAATAAGAATAATTTTTTTTTAATGCCGTTGAAAAGAGAGAGTGTGATATGAGATAATTCTGTAAACAGGAGAGTAGTAGACATGAGATAGCTTTGTAGACAAGAGAGAAGAAGATATGAGAAGATAATTCTGTTGACAAGAGAGAAGTAGATATGAGATAATTATGTAGATAAGAGAGAAGTAGAAATGAGATAATTCTGTAGACAAGAGAGAATTAGATATGAGATAATTCTGTAGACAAGAGAGAAGTAGAGATGGTATAGTTTGTAAACAAGTTTGTATCTATGAGATAATTTTGTAAACAAGAGAGAAGTAGATATGAGATAATTATGTAGACAAGAGAGAAGTACATGAGATGATCTTATAAACAAGAGAGGAATAGATATGAGATAATCTTATAGACAAGTGAGAAGTCGAAACGACTGGCAAAATGTCTAATAAAGATGTTACATAATCCAACCGGCGATGTGGCTTGGGGATAGTGATACGCGCAGTTTCATCATTCCACGTCATACCAATTTCAGGGTTCGAAACCAGCCGCAGGCGATTTGGAAGCAGACCGCTTTGCGTTGATTTCGATTGCATGATGCGTCGGTCGTTCAGAAAACAAAGGTAAAATGTCGAACTAGCATCGCCTTGTAAATCACAAACAGGCAATAAGTACTGGGGTTGATGGCAAGCAACCAACTATTGAATCATCCATACAGTCGTTCAGTGGGCCACATTATGAGAAGACAAAATACTGGAACATTTTTCGACAACCGGACAGATTTGTGGAAATAGAGACAGAGGAAGAGAACATTCTTGACAGACTTTAGCCCAAGCATGGAAGAGACTCAGTGCATGAATTGTAATCCATGCTGTTGGAGATCGCAGTTTGTGGAGGAGAGTGATCGCCCACGCCAGCCTGCAAGTCGCTGGATGATTATGGCAGTTGTTCAAAAGAGAAAAAGAAAAAGAAACTTTTCGAATGTACTTTGACATTTCATTTATCAATTGACACGTGTGTGGCATCCACCTTCCTGGGGTGGACGGAAGAAATTGGTTTCCGTGACGGTCTGCACATATTATCCAAGCATCTCGGCCGTGTGTGTCGTGTGGGCGTGTTGTGCTTCCTTCGATGCACTTATAGTGTAAATTACCCAGAGATGATGGAATAGGTGCGGTGTGTCTGTCTTCTGGTGATACACGGCTCCAGGTTCTACACGGCCTCTGTGTGCTAGTGTGAATGTAGTTGCGTGTGAGAGTGAGGAAGGAGAAAGAATCAGGGGGAGGAGAGAGAGAGACTCTTCGTAAGAGACTTGTGTAATAGGTGTGTATGTGGTTGTGTGGGTATATATGGCTTTTTTTTTTAGGTGTGTATGATATTGTGAGTGTGCAATGCAGTGTGGGTGGTGTTTGGGTATTTTTATTTGAGTATGTGGTTGCGAGGGGGGGGGGGGGGAGGAAAGGGGGCTGATAGTAGCGTTATGGTGATTTGCCATTTTTCAATAAGGATGGAAACTTGCTCCGGGTCCCACAGTCCCCATGGCCACTTCGAGTCCTGTTGTAAAGATAACACCCCAGGTTCATTATGAAAGCTCGGCGACTGTTCCGTTATTAAATCTGTGTATGAACACTTAATCCTATTCTAGGTGAAGGCGTAATGAGGAGCGGTGGCCAATTCCCTTAACAGATAATTCCGATGTGTCTGATGCTAATTTTTGTCTCACTGACTCGACCCCAGAGCCGTACTGTTCGGGAAAACTCTATTCCTGCCTCTGGTTTGGATTGAACCCTTGGCACTAATGGCGGTGCCACGACTGCTCTAAATCTCAGTATTAAAACAATACCATAAACAGTCCCCGTAGCTGTAATCTACTGAAGGTGTGTGAAGTGTTGGGATCATCACATTTTGTCATGTCCGTTTAGAACAAAAATATCCTTGCCTCGATAGGAATTTTAGCGTATGGCCACCGAGCCGGCGGGCGAATGTGATAGCCACTGCGCCACTACGATAGCTGCTAGCGATTTGGAAGCAGACCGCCTTGCGTTGATTTCCATACAAAAGTATGAGTGTGGAACGTTATGAAAGCAATGGCAGACTACTGAACGTATAGTTACCGAGACATCATAAAATTCCCCCCAAAAAATTCTGGGGTTGGCTTCGATGTCCTGCAACTAGTCACTTCAACGATACAAAGATATAGAGCTACGTGTTCAAGCAGGTGATTAGAGGAAACAGTTGAGGAAGCCTGCAAGAGGAAGACAATGTTTCAGTTCAGGAGGGTTGACAGTATTAGGAGATATACTGGAGGAAACTTGAATGCATTGACACCTTGCTGTCTTGACAGACGATAGTTTGCTACATTGTGCTTCGAAAAAGGCATAACTACAACACATGACGGTAAGACTAGTGATGGAGATATACCTCTCGATAGCGCAACTCCTGGGCTGAATTGTAGAGACCATAAGTTGCCCTCACAACATATTTCCTCTCTCGGCCTGCCTAGTTTACTCCAGGTGATAGGCAACACCAATACATCTGGAACAAGACAAGCTGCAGAAGCTGCCGGATCAACAAAACAATGCTCTAACTGTCCACCATTCGGAGCTTCGATCCTAGATCATTTGCTGACCAAGGACTGGTCTGCCCTGCCATTACATTTAGTCTTAGGTTGCAAATTCCTCTTTACCATGATAAGGCTTGTATGCACTCTCTCTCTCTTTCTCTCTCTCTCTCTCTCTCTCTCTCACACACACACACACACACACACACACACACACACACACACACACACACACACACACACATTAGCGCCCCTTCGCCCGAAGCATTTGGTACAATGTAGCGTGTCGGTTTTGATGAGCGCCGCACAGCATTCGGCACTAACAGAAAGCAGATGGCATTGTCTACTGTCATATGGTAGCTCAATCATGTCATTGAAAGGGACAACGCTTTCCGCGTGTTGTTTCACACACACAATAGTCGTTTGTTAAACTTTGAACAAGCGATAATGATCCACCTGCACAAGCCAATTTTGTGCAAACAGAAAAGACATGATATTCAGTGTAAAATTACCATGGTAAACAACTGATATTACTGAGTGAATAGGTGTATATTTCAGCTTGTACGATGATTGTAATTATTTTACTCTATGTTGTGTGACATCTGCAGTAAGTACCTGACGAGATGCAGCGAAATATGCCAGGCAATAGATCGTACTATATATGGTTTTTGTCTTCGTTATTCAAATTCACTACGGGAAAACATTGTTTTGATTTTCAATCATATATGACTTAGACCTGACATTAGAAGAAGCATGAATGAGAGGGTCGTGACAATTCAGTGGAAATGGTGAAGATGACTCGTTACCTCCGATCTTCAAAGCAGTTATGGCGCCTGATAATGATGATAGAGTAAAGTGCAGAATTCTACATTAACGACCAGAAAACAGCGGGGTAACTGGTAGTGTAAAGAAAGATACAGTAACTGGATAGTTTATGTCACATGCGGCGGTGATTTCAAACATGTTTATCCAGGTTGTAGTTGGAAGGAAAGTGTTGCCAGCGCCATGAAGTGTGTTTAACTGATAAGAAAAACGACAAAACTAGCATGAACGTCTCGCAGTGGGGAGTTTGTTTTCGTCAAATCATTGATAGGAACACGAGTGTTGTGTTAGTACAATGATACGTTCAGAAAGTTCATCGCGCCGCGGTGAAGCCGTGCATACAGTTGTCGTGTTCGATGAGAGGCTGTAAGGCTAACAATAATACTCCAAAAGACATAGAGCAGTGGCTCTCAACCGGTGAGGAATTCCCCGCTAGGGGGGGGGGGGGGGAATTTTAGGATTTGGGGGGGGGGGGAATTAAGATTATTTAAAGATCGCGTTAATACAAGAACCCATTACTTAATATTGTTTTCCCCTCCATACTTTACAGTTCTGTACTTCTCGCCCTTCTGAAATTCGTTTTATAACGTAAGTAGACCCGCAAATCACGTTTTATGTAGACGTCTAGACTTGTTCTTGTATATGTTATGTGTTATTAAATGTAGCTTCCATAATTACGTATACTTTGTAGGGATGGGGTGGGAGAATTTATAGGGAGGAAATACGAATAGGGGGAGAGGTAATGACATTCTGAACATATGGTGAACACAATGATGATGAGGAGAGGAGGAGAAAGGGGTGAGAACAAGAAAGAAGAAGGAAGGAAAGGGAAAAAGAAGAAGGAAGAAGGGTGGGGAATTAGGAAGCAGGGGACAGAATAAGTAGGAGAAAGAAAAAGAAAGTAATAACGACGGAGAAGGACTAGACGGAGAAGGCTGCGACTTGTCATCTCCATAAAGTGTGATTTCAAACGGAAACAGTATAAAAACACCTAGTATAGGACAGCATTACAAAATACTATTATGGAAGACAACGTTTTTAATGACTGTGTAGTGTTTTATACTACATTCCTATGCCAGTGAATATCATACAAAATGCTCCCCACTGTCCAATGTGAAAATTGGTATAGGCAGGAGTCTCGGCAATCCAACAGCCCGCAAGGTATACTGTGCATAATGCCGCCGCCAGATAGCCAACACAAAATTAATCCACGAAAACCACAGTTCATCGTCGATGGACTCGGCAGTCACCAGAAAGACCTCATTAACCTGGGTTTTCTCACATGGCTCGGTCTTTTACCGCAGGGCGACCCGCCGAAAGTGTCGCATAAAGCACGAACTCCCCAACTTCAGCGCCGACTCCCGGGAGTTTCCTGAAAAATGCACTCGTGAACGGAAAAGGCAAGTCAGTAAATTCAGCAACAGCCGGTAGTCATTGTTCCGAACATGCAGGTCATTGTACAAGACAGATGTAAAAGCATTCCCCGCGAATTCCACAGCTCACAGATATTGTTTTCCCTTCTATACTTTACGGTTCAATATTAAATGCGAAATGGAGCGTGTGTAAGCCAAAATAGATTAATCTGTTATTTGTTTGATGGGCACTCCTGCATCAAATGGTTAGCTGTCATTTTACCATTTCCTCAGTTACACGTATCAGCGTCTCCTACCTTTAATCTATTAAACGTAGTGTATAAGTCTGTTTTGTCCTATGCGGAGTCTGAAGAATGTCGTTTGTTTTCTTCCCTGGATTTGCTAAAATGCATCATCTATCTGGTGGTTGGGAAAAGTAAGCCCGTAAAAAAATCGAAATAAAGACCATCCTGTTGTCTTGTAGGTAGATTGAGGAAAGTCAAAGCTTGGAAGCAACGGGGGTGTGGTTTCTGAGGCGAATATCATTAACTGCTAGAGTAAGTAACAATGATTGCCTGGACAAGGCAATACAACTAGAACAGTATATACAACTTTAAGAAAGAGATAACCAGAATTTAATGAGAAGAGAGACAGTGAAGAATTTCGTAACAACTGGAAAGAACGGTGGAAAAAGAGGCGGGAGCAGACCAAGAGTGGTGATGATAGATCGATTGAGTCGGTGGCATGGGGGAATGTCACAGCAGAGTTGATCCAGAACACCAAGAACCGAGATATATGGAGAGACATGAACGCATACGCCAGCTGGCAGGACACATGGTGATGGTGATGATGATGATGATGATGAAGGATGATGATGATGATGATGATAATGATGATGATGATGATGATGATGATGATGATGATGATGATGATGATGATGATGATGATGATGATGAAGGGCACTAAATACGAAGGAAAAATATTAATGCATGAAAACTGCTTCTTTGTAAGTGACTGGGGACAGCCAAAGTCTAGGGAGGGAAAACAGAGCTGAAAAACGCACGTCAAATTCTGATGTATAGTGAACCATTGGCTTGACGAAACAGCTGATTGGAACGCTTTCGTTTCAGCAGCTATACAAACATGAACTTAACACCTGAACAAATAACTGACTAATGAGGCGATACTATACATAAGAACGAACAAACAGTTTGCAAGAAAGTAATGCCAAAAACAATCAAGAGTAACACAAACAATCAAGTAACAAGTTAATGTTCCTTCCATGAGAAACAGAAGAAGGTTAATCTCTTCGGGTAATTGATCAAAGCATGAGATACAAACAAGGAAAACATTAGAGAAAGAAATAGCACAGCAGATTGTTGTCTATATGTGTGATGAGTATTTATGTGGCTCGGTTTTATGAGCAGTTTTATAGATGCTATCATCCTGCACATTCTTCATTTTGTGTTGCAATAATATCTACTGCAGGAGCTTCAGTGTTAAGAGAAGATTCATCATCATATTCTTCCACTTTTTTCCCGTCAAGCGTCGTAGGGAGAAATAGTTGACGTTTCGGCGCACGATGAATGTTAGATAATGTCATTCCGTGTGATTGTACGATGTCTTCTCTGGTGCCCTCTTTCTCTCGTATCAGATCTTTTTGAGTGTAGCGACGATGCTGGTAGCAGATCGTGCTGCATTCGTGAAGCGTTTGATCTGCTGCCTTTCAGTGTATATGGCACAAGGCGTTGATCCCGCTGTCTGTCTGAAAATATCAGAATAGAATACTGGTAAAAAAATTAAAAAAAAAAAATTATGAGGACATTGAAGTATTGATGCAGATGAATTCATAGATTTTATTTTTATATTCACTCGCTTTGAACTCAGACGTGGTCCATACACGTGCTTCTACCGCTTGTTCACTGGGACTTTTTTTGCGTGTGGCTTAGCATTCCCTATTACCAGTGTCCCTCGTCTTCCAGCAAACTCAATCCGACTTCTGGGGTACTTGTAATTTACGTTCCAAAGTCAAGGACCAGAAATCAACATTTTAGTCCAACTGGCCAGTGTAGGGGCAGAACCCGCTACTTTGGCATCTGCATACAGGATGTTTAAGAACGAGCGCTCTTATCCACTCCGCCATGCTGATCTGCTATGGGTTTTGATTGCCGCTTGCTGAATTACAAGGTGGCAGAGTAAATGGCAGACGGTACTCTAAACAACAGACATGTGTAACATTGAAAACTGTAGTTGTGAAATGTAAAATTTAATACACGGTGTTCTATATCTTTTAAACTGGTGCTTACATATCTATACTTTGGAAGCCTACATCCGTCGCTAAAAGCTACGGAGTTCGTGCTTTGTGCGACGCTTTCCGTGCTGCGGAAAGAGACTGAGCCTTATGGGATAAAAACCCGGAGCAATGAAGTCGACCCTGTCGACTTTTAAGCGTCTTTATTCAGTTTTCAAGTGTTAACTTTCATGTATAGAATCGTATATTTTTTTAAAATAAAAATCTTCTAAACGTGGAGCTTTAATACCTGGATCTCTATATTTTCTAAAACGGTATTTCCAGATACTTTGTAAATCTATACTTCCTCAAAATATTAATATCGAACTGTTAACTTTCTAGTCCGGAGAACTGTTAACTTTCTAGTCAGGAGATCTATATTTGAACTTTAAACTTTCTGAAGGTCTACATTTTCTAATACTGATCCCTACCCCGTTAATAACGTCCGGAGTTCTGTAATTTGTAAAACAGTCATTTCTAACCCATCATGTTGAAGCATGGAAGAAAAAAAAATTGGTGCCAAACGTCTTCTCTTATTCAATTGTCCTAAATGAAGAAGAAAGAAGAACGGGCAGATGAAGAATATACAGATAAAGGCAGATGAAGAAGTAAGGGCAGATGAAGCAGAAAGAAATACCGGTAGATGAAGACATAAGATGATGAGGAAGAAGAAAAAGAAGTAGCAATGACAAGACAGGCAGGTTACAAGAAAAGAAAAACAAGTGGATGAAGAATTATGAAGAACAGGCAGAATGGGAACAAGAACAACAATCAGATGAAGAAGACAAAGAATAAGGAAGAATAAGATGAAACAGAAGGCGAAGAAAGAAAATTCGGAGAAAGAGTTGAAAAAGAAAGAAGAATCTGCAGCAGAAGACCAAGAAATAAAAATAATAAGATTCAAAATTTGAAAAAAAAGAAGAATGAGAAGAAGGATTGGGAGTAGGAAATGAGACTAACATAAGAAAAGATGGGGAAAAGAAGATGCCAAGCTTGGGGAAAAAAGGAAGAGAAAGAAGATAACCATGAGGGAGGGGACAAAAGAGAGAGGAAAGAGGGGAACTCATTTCCTGTTGTAATATAACAAGTCTTAAGCTCCCGAACAAAAGCGGGCTAGTTTGTTTATGTTAGTCCCCGATGTATTCACTTAAAATTAATCCCCGTGCCAGTCCCAATTGTATTACAATTGTATTTGTTTTGCCATCGACAAAAGTGTTGGAAACAGGGGTCTTCGACAACATGTTCATGTTTAGGTTCCATAATTGAAACAACTAATGGGATTATCATGTGTTCATATTCTCTTGCCAGCTGTTGCTCCTGGGCTGGATTGTGCTCCGACTAAATTATTTCTGAATCTCCTTAGAAGCAAAAAAATCTTCGGAAATTGTTTCCAAAGATGTTGTCTATACCAGGCGTTACTTATTACCATTTTGTGTGATTTTGACAATGTCATCTTCTTTGATCTCGGTTATTCTTTCATTTGAGATCATGGCCTTTTGAGATCATGTGTATAGTGTTGAAGAACAGATTCACCAACTTTGGCTGAAGAGACGCGTGCGGCAGGAGTGACTAGCTGATCTGACCGACAATCAGTACTCTGATTAAAGGTCAGACGGACACTAATCGAACTATAACTGGTACCTGTGGAGATGTGGTTTCTGAGGCAAATGCAAAGAATACCATGGACAGACAGAAAAACAAATGGGCAAGTCAGACCAGAAACAAATGAAAATCTTAGACTGATTCGAGAAATTAGACGTAGACAGTCAAAATATGTTGGTCTCGTTATGAGAAGAAATAAATTAGAGAACTTGGTAACAACTGGCAAAATCGAGGGAAAGAGAACAAGGGGAAGACAAAGAAGTAAATACCTGGATGGCTTTACCACGTGGCATGGTCGAGACAAGAAGAGTGAGCTGATCCACGACAATGGTGACTGAGTGAGATGGCGAAGCATGACCGCCCACGCTTATCGGCATGGCACATGATGAAGTAAACTCATACTGTTAGTTTAGGGACTCTTAACTGGTTGTTGAAGATCATGACGGAGCGCGTATGAGAATGCCCGGAGTGTTGTTATGTCGGTTCTTGACTCAATTCAACTCTTTTCATCTAAACCGTAGCTACATTTCACAATTCGCACTTTATAATTTCCCACTTCTTATTAAAGTCCCCGAGAATAGTCGGTGCTTCATTAGTTTACATCATGTCTCCAATATCTCGTCAAGTTATTATAGAATGTGAGCATATTTCTTATCGCCGTGCATGGTATGGGTGCTTGTCATACACTGATGTCAATAGGTTTTACATGGAGTTTTACCAGTAACACCCGATCCCATATTATTGAAAACCCCTTAACAGTTTCTATTCCTTCGGTGTTATAATCCGTGATCTCAGACATTCCGAATCGAAGTCAATACACCCTCGCTTCTCCCGCACCAAGATACCTGCTTTCACTACAAGTGTTTAATAAGGGTGTCGTGTCTAGAGATATGCACACAGCATTTACCATTCACAGCAGCTTTCTGTGTTCCAAACATTTCTAACCCTCTTTTGTTTGTGCCGCTACTTATCAGGCTGTTCGTTCTGTGCATAAAATGCCTAATGTAATCATTTCAGTTGGGTGTAGAAAGCTTTTTCATTAGATGCGATAGGTAATAAACTGCTTGGAAGTCGTTCTTCAGAACATTACATCTGGGAAATCTGTTATGTTTCAGTGTCTGTGAGATGTTCATCGACGTGTGTATGTGTGTGTGTGTGTGTGTGTGTGTGTGTGTGTGTGTGTGTGTGTGTGTGTGTGTGTGTGTGTGTGTGTGTGTGTGTTCCTATCTGTCAGTCTCTCTATCTTCCAGTCT